>CM035123.1:85253648-85541410 GCA_020205555.1 Panax stipuleanatus
CTACATTCACCTTTCCCGGGTGATAAAGGATTTCATAGTCGTAATCTTTGATTAATTCCAACCACCTCCTTTGTCGCTTGTTTAACTCCTTTTGTATGAAGATATATTTCAGACTCTTGTGATCCGTATATATCTCACATTTCTCTCCATACAAATAATTCCTCCAAATCTTCAACGCAAAAACTATTGCCACTAACTCCAAGTCATGGGTAGGGTATCGCTTCTCGTAATCCTTCAACTGTCGTGATGCATACGCAATGACCTTACCATATTGCATTAGCACACAACAAAGACCTTTGTGTGACGCATCACTATACACCACAAAACCTCCCATATCATCTACTAGTGATAATATAGGAGCCTCGCTCAACCTCTTCTTCAACTCCTTGAAACTTTTTTGCACTTTTCCGTCCAAATAAACTTCACTTTCTTCCTCGTTAGATTGGTCAACGGGGTCTCTATCTTAGAAAAATCTTGGATAAATCTTCGATAGTATCTGGCTACCCCTAAAAAGCTCGTCACCTCCGTCAGCATCTTCGGTTGTTCCCAATCACTCACCGCCTCCACCTTCGCAGGATCTACTGAAATTCCCTCTTTGTCTATCACGTGTCCTAAAAATTGAACCCTCTCTAACCAAAATTCACACTTAGAAAATTTTGCGTACACCTTTTCCCTTCTCAATGCTTCTAACACTACCTCCAGATGCTCAGCGTGCTCTTCCTTGGTTTTTGAATAAATCAATATGTCATCAATGAAAACTACTATGAACTTATCTAGATATGGTTTGAAAAATCGATTCATCAAATCCATAAATGCTGTTAGGGCTTTAGTCAAACTGAATGACATCACTAAGAATTTGTAATGTCCATAACGGGTTCGGAACGCTGTCTTCGGTATGTCCTCCTTCCGTACCTTTAATTGATGATAACCTATCCGTACATATATCTTTGAAAAATACTTCGCTCCCTTTAATTGATCGAAAAGGTCATCAATTCTCGGTAATGGATATCTATTCTTAATCGTTACTCTGTTCAAATCTCGATAGTAGATACAGAGCTTCATTGATCCATTCTTCTTCTTGACAAACAACACCGGTGCCCCCTGTAGACACTCAAAATTTTGCATTCCTGTTACTAACTCTGTAGAAGGGCAAAACCAAATCAACCCCGACGACTACCCTGGGAGGTACAGTTACCACGGCAACAACACCGAGATGTCAAGTCAAACCCCGACGACAACCCCAGAAGGTACAGTCATCCCGGCGATAACATCGGGATGTCAAGTCAAACCCCGGCGATAACCCCGGGAGGTACAGTCACCCCGGCGATAACACTGGGATGTCAAGTCAACCCCGGTAACAACCCCGGGAGACCAGATTAACCTTCGAAGTTAGCCCCGAAGCATTAAATCATCCCCAAAGATAATATTAGGAGACCAAGTCAACCTTGGAGACAACCCCGAGAAAGAATAGAGTCTGCTGAGATCAAAACCTCAGATAGACGATCCCGAGAAACAGTCGAAAACTATGTCAATCTTGGAGACAACCCCTGGAAGGGTAAAATGGTCATTTTACTGACTTGACATCAAATCAGGTCAAAATCAAGCCAAATTGATGTAATGAGGGTCAGAAAGAACCATAACATCAATCCCGAGTGAAAATAGCATAAAAATAACTCAACGGACGGACTGTAAAAATTTGAAGATCTAGTTATGGACCCATCTTCCAAGATTCAAAAAAGGTCAAATCCCATGTTATTGTGTAGCTCTCGGAAAGGGCTTTTCGAAAAGGTATAGCACGCCTCAAACGAACTCTCGAATTGAAAGTTATGAAGGTTTGAAGCATACAACATATTGATCGGAGTGCACGTACTTCGAGATAATAGGACCAGCGGGAGCAGGTCCCACTCGGGGAGCCACACCTCTACTCGTGGTTACCGCGAGTAGACCCGCTACCATCTTGTCTATAAATAAGACCCCCCACCCTTGCAAAAAAAGAAGAAAAAAATAGAAAAAAATAGAGAAACTCTGTCCATTTCGACCCTTAGGCCTACCTCTAGTGCTCCCAACCTCAATTTTATTCTGCTAATACTTTTGCATACGTATGTTCTACAACATATCAAGTTTTTACAGGTGGAAATGGAGATTTGAAGCCCTTCGAGTGGCATAAAGCCCGTAGCGCTGCCCATTGTAAGTTTTTTTTATGATCAGAAGATGTTTACTACTTTATCATACATATGTGAACTTACATATGAAGTTATAGCTTCAAGTTTCACCTGGATTTCAAATCTGTGGCCTTTCTAACTTACTTTTAAGTATATAAAAGTATATATATAAGCTTTTAATTTCTTGCACCGCCTGGATTGTTAATCCGTGGCTTTTTATCGCTTTCATATATATTCATATATATATAACTAAATATATATTTATACTAATTTGTTTGACCTGGATTGCTAATCCGTGGCCTTGTCAGCTTTATTATATATATAACTGACTATATATATACTAACATTCAATTCCGTCAAGCCTGGATTGTAAATCTGTGGCATTTATCGCTTATATATATATATATATATATATATTTATTCTGACTTCGTTAGCCTGGATTGCTAATTTGTGGCTTTTTATCGCTTATATATATAATTATATATATGCTAACTCGTTTGGCCTGGATTGGAAATCCGTGGCCCTTTCAGCTTTAATATGTACATACTAACTGTATATATTAACATTTCATTCAGTCAGGCCAGGATTGAAAATTCGTGGCCTTTTTCAACTTATATATATATATATATATTTACAACTTATATATATATATATATATATATATTTACATTTTCTCAGTCGGGCCTAGATTGGAAATCCGTGGCCCTTTATAGCTTATATATATATATAAGTATATATATATATATATTCTTTATTCAATGTGATTAAATATCTGTTTTAATTATTTATTTGATATGAATCTGTGCTAATGTAAATTTTGTGGATTAGATTCATCTAAATCTAGCAATTTCTATATTTTAAACGGTTCAAAATCGGTCAATTCGGAATCGGGGAGCTAGAATGTCTAAGATTTATTTAAATCTAGCTTTTTTTCTAGTTTTGTAAATATTAAAGCGACTACGCGACCCGAGTTCTATATCTAGTGGGAACAGGAAGCTTTGGCTACGCGCATGCAAGAATTTAACTGATGAATCCTTTGTCTTGCGACGTCTAAAGTACAATTTGCATTATATATCAATATCTTTGCTGTGCAGGCTTTTTGATATTATTCTGTGAGCCTAGGAATCATAGCATCTAAGATCAACCCCACGGATCTAAATCTGATTCCCACGATAGACAACTTCGCATTGTAAATACATCTTGCCAGTTTTTCTTGTAAATGTAACAGTTATCCGGATTTAAGGTCAACGTAGTAAATATTGGTTTGTAGTGCTCAGGTCACTTCGATGGCTTTCATGCCCATAAGAAGACCGACACTTGTCTATACATTCTGTGGTCGAAGATGCTTAGAATACCGACAATAAAATCTAAATATGGAATAAAATGGGAGTATCGGGGGGTGCCTAACACCTTCCCCCCGCTTAACCAAGCCCTCGACCTTTATGAATCTCGATTTTCAAGGCCAAGTTTTGACAGCGTCCAGTAATTGGGCCTACTTGCAAACTTTTCAAACAAAACTTGATTGAGTTGGTACAACCATTTCAAATATACCAACTGGCAACTCTGTAAACCTTTCAAATCGTCGACATGATACATGTTGACCTTTTCCTAAAAATTTCACCCTTTATAAAATAGATAAGACAAATAAGGGTAGAAAATAACAAAATTTAGGGAAAGGAAGATATGTCCAAAGATTTTTCTTGACGTCGATAGGTGGCGACTCTGTTGGGGACAGTAAAGGGCTTCAGACGCACTTCAAATCTTTTTAAAATTTCCCTTTTTATCTGCGTGTGTGTGGATTCTGGGTTTACATTAAATGGATGTAAATAAATGATTTACTGCTTTATGTTAGTGCTTTGCACAATTTCATCATTTCATACGGTGAGACACGATGTATGTGAATGTATGATGTGTTATTCCTCCACCAGGAGGCAAACCCGTCGGTGATTGATTACTGGACTCAAAGGAGACTAATCCTGCGAGGCTCAGGAAAGACGCCACTCAGATCCGCTCCAATTAAAAGAACGAATTAATTTCCCCTCGAGTAGATTACGATGATCTAGGGACCTTCATGCCGAAAAGTCGCGAGAGTAGCCTAAGATAGGTTGGCCTCTGATTAACCAAATTTGAAGGGAAGCCTCTTCATGCCTTCCCCTTTCAATTCAAATGTAAATTTCAATTCAATGTAAATTTTAAATGTAAATATATATTTCATTGTAAATTCTGTCATACTATCCTGTCATCAATACAACTGACCTTTGTTTTGCAGGAAAAGATTTAAAAACTTCGAAAATAAACACATTGCATAGCATGCACCATGTTAATATATATACATCAAAATTAACACACCTACTTTTATTGTAGGAGAAAATTGGTCCCATTACCAGATCAAAATCTAAAAGGGCATTAAGCCCATCTCCAGTCATGGCTTCAAGTGTTAAACCTGAATCCACCCCGGTTTTACGGGAAGAGTTTGAAGGATTAAAGAACTAGATAGCGGAATTGGCTATTTTTCTTAAAGAGCAAAGCAAAAGTCTTCAGGGTAAACAAACACCCGGTCAAACAGAATCATCCACACCAAGTGGAAGTCAGGACACTGTCAAGAAAGATACTCAAACCCCTGAGCCTCAGAACCAAGATCTGACCAACAAAACCCCTGAAATCACAAATCTTAACAAAGATCAGGAAGCTGGTGATATTAGGAAGAAGGTTCAACAAATAGAAGAAACAATTCGGTCCATCAAAGGGGCTGGGGCATTTAGAAGCGTAAATTATTCAGATTTATGTATATTCCTAGGGGCTCGATATCCAGACAAGTTTCAAGTCCTTGATTTTGAAAAATATGATGGATTAGGAGATCCCTAAACCCATTTGAGAACTCGGATCCTATGCAGAGGACGAGAAGCTCAAAATGCAATCATTCCAGAATAGTCTGACCGGAGAGGCTAGAGCCTGGCATGCCCAACTGGACAATTCCAAAATTCACAGCTGGGAAGATTTAGCACATGCCTTCCTAAATCAATACAGCTTCTAGTCTCAGATGGCTCCAGACAGATATAAAATCACTAAAGTTAAGAAGTAAAACACTGAGTCATTCAGAGAGTATGCCCAACGATGGAGATGGATGGCGGCACTAGTCACTCCGCCTATGACAGAGACTGAAATAGTCCTGATTTTCATAGACATTCAAAAAGCTCCATATTAGGAGAGGGTCCTAGCAGGTATAGGAAAACCATTCTTGGTGATGATCAAACATGGAGAAATGGCCAAAATGGGTCTAAAGTCTGGGAAGATCAAGGACCTTACCGCTTTGGAGGCGGTAGCCGAGCATATTCAATCTGGAAGCTATAGCAGTAATCCTAGGAGAGTACATAAAAAGAAGGAAGAGGAGGTGTCATTGATACTTCAGGGACAGAATCAAAGAGGCAATCCAAGCTTGCCTATTCAAACGAGAAATTATTCTCCTTTCCAAGCCCCTGCACAATCTTTGAATCCTCTCTTTCAGAAAGCTGGAGAGGTAAGACGTCGAAGAACATTCACACCCTTGGGGGATTCACTAGAAAATGTGCTAAAATTGCTGACAGCACAAATGAAGATCGTTCAACTCCTTCCGCCGGCCAGTTCAAGCGGACGACATTTCGACTCGAGTAAGAAGTGTACGTACCATTCTAGAGCACCAGGCCATGACACACAAGATTGCTGGTCTCTCAAGCATAAAATCTAAGATTTGATAGATAACGGGGAGATTGTGGTGACAAAATAAGAGCAACCACATGTACAAGATAATCCTCTACCTCAACACAATGAGGAGAGTGTCAATATAATTGGCATGGGAAAAGGAGAAAGATCCAAATACCTCCAGTATATTGGAGGGTCAACCCAAGCAAATACTAATAGCCCAGATAATTAGTAGTTCTCAGAGAAGCACTTCCTGATAGAACAGGAAATTAAGTCTATTAAGGACCAGGTTGGACAACTGGCAGAACTGGTGGTGTATCAACATCAGATAACGAGATAGTTGATAAATTAGACCAACCAACAAGAAGCAAATCTTTCTACTTTTGAAAGTAATCCCATCGCCATGAGGGATCATTACTAATTTCATGAGCGTGAATCTTGGGCCGACAAGGTTTCTAAGGAGGAGAAGTTCCAAGCCAACAGGGAATTTGCCTACAAGAGGAATTTCACTAATTTGAACCAGCCGATGTAAGAAATCCTCCAAATGCTAATCAACAAGGGTATGGCCACCGAATTATTACCCCCGGTGGACCCTTGATCCAGGAAATTCAAACCGGATAGGATCAATTAATATCATTCCAACACGCCTGGTCATGACACAGAGGATTGTTGGGGACTTCGTCACCTGATTCAAAATCTGATTAAAAGCGGTGAGCGGATGAAGGCAAACCAAGATTATGCTTATCCTAATGAGGAAGAAATCTTTATTCTCATGGCAGGGAATCAAAAAGAAGTAGTGGCTGTCATTTCCTATGAGAAGGATCTAGCCATCACACCCCTGATACTGCAGGGAAAATGGGTCCAGGAAGGAAAGAATCATGTGAAAGTGGCTGCGCCCTAGCCTCTAATATTGCCATTCAGACCGCAATATCCTATAGTCAGCTTGAAGCAAGTCCCATAGAACTATGGGAAAGATGAAGGAGCAACATCAAATCACATTGCTATTGTATCAAAAAAAACCCGTTGTACTTGCTGCAGCGAGTAATTAACTTCGTCAGTAAAGCTAAGGGAAGAGTGTCTGACAAGAAAATTGAAGAATTCCTCAGCAAGATGAGGCATAATGAGATTAAAGTGGTTCAAAGCTTGAAGGAAGCGCCCAAACAGATATCCATTCTGGATTTGGTCTTATCCTCGGAGGATCATTGCAAGATTCTGGTGAAAGTACAAGAGGAAGCACATCTGCCAAAGACGGTAGATACTGAGAAGTTTCATCACGTGATAAAGAACATTTTTAATAGTAATGTGATATCTTTCACTGATGATGACATACCCACAAAAGGGACGGGTCATTGCAAGTCACTGCACATAGCAGTGATATCCTCAGGATATGTGATCGAAGGTGTGTTGATAGATGGAGGATCATCCCTAAACATCTGCCCCTATGACACCTTGGAGAGAATAAAGATCAATCCAAACCGAATCCGAACTAGTCATGTAGTAAATCGGGCTTTTGATGGATCTCGCAGGGAGGCTGTGGGAGAGATCGAGCTTCAACTGGAGATTAGTCCCCATACTTTCTACATATCCTTTCAGGTATTGAACATAGCCACTAGATATAATTTGTTATTGGGAAGACCGTGGATCCACATGGCAGGAGCAGTTCTATCCACCTTTCATCAATAACTCAAATACATTATTGATGGCAATCTGATCACTATCAATGCGGAGCTAGAATATCTTGTCTGCATACAGGACGATATGTCGGTAATCAGTCTCGATGAGGGGGTTGAACCTGCTAGTTTTCAAGCTCTAAAAGTTGGCAACACTCGATACGTACCTATCGGGGCACCATCTTTAAAGCCAAAAGTTTCTTCTGAAGTGATGACGGTCGGTCAGGAAATGGTATCCTTGGGTTTCTGCCCTGGAGAAGGGTTAGGGAAAAATTAGCTAGGAATTATAAGTCCAGTGCAAATCCTTAGCTAGTCAGGGAAAGCCGGATTAGGCTATTCATCAGGATCAAACCATCGGAACCCACACAAGCATCCAACAGTTTCAGCCTCCACCATCCTGCTACCAAACCTCACTGATGCAGGGTTTATGAAACCAATGAGGAAGATTCCTGCTGCTGTGCTAGGTATCTTGTTTCCTCAGGTCAAACTGATTAGTGAGAGAAGACTCCCAAAGCCTGATGAGGAAAGGAAAAAGGGCAAAGAAAATTTCCTACATGAAGGACGAGACCCGTTTGTAAATATGTATTTTTTGGTGCACTATGAGGGTATGAACGATAATATCCCCGATGATGATTTAGAAGATCAAATCCTAATCCCTCGCATCAAAAGGGATAAAGGTACTAGTTTGAAGAAGAAAATTGGCCCTGATATGAAGGATGTCTTAGTCATTATTGATGAGTGGGTTTCATACCTACGAATCGGTTTTCATTATAACTTGATTCTTGATGTTTTCAAGTAATTGTCCTATCATTTCTACTTGGATTTATATTATTGTGTGCAGGAAATAGAATGGACGGTAAGTAGCATAAAAGTTATATTTTTCAGCATATATGATGAGTACACCCGCTGAGGTGGATGCTTAGAGAAGGACTAACCCGCTGGAGCGGGCTTTGGATATGTCGGATAGAAGGTTGCCCCGCTGGGGGGGGGGTGTGGCACAGCTAAAAGCCCCGCTGGAGCAGGGAGGCACGACCAGCAGTTGAAGTTTTCCTACTTCAAGTAGGATTTATACAATAAGAGGGGAAGACTAGGGCTGCGAATATAGTGATATATAAGGGACTTGAAGAAGCATATTGGGATATTTTTTGAGCCATATACAAGCCCTAGATTTGGATATCAACTTGGAACGGGAATTGAAGCATCGATTTAACGCGAAGAACGCAAGATTGGAGTGGAGAGCGGTGATACAATTCTAGAGTTTATCTTCTCTTTTTCTTTTTATCTTGTAATCAGAATGTTTTCTATGATGTGGATATTGGATTATGATTCATCTATGATGAACTAACTTTCTATTTAAGCCTATAACGGATCTTATTATGTAATGGATGATTAAATAGCCGTTAATTCAGTTTATAAATATTATTTTCGGATTATTTGCTATGAGTTGTGCTTAATCGATATAATTACTTGATCACCAATTATCTGTTATCTCATTAAAATTCGAGAGATTACATATGGGATTGGAACTAGCCATAGTGACATATGTTTGTGATTTCTGCGTTGTTGGGATTCATAATTCATGTATAGGATAGAGATATCTATGCATCATATGTAATCTTATAAGAATTTGATTTTAAACCTTATTCAATTGTAATTCATATAGAGATATACTGAATTGGTTATTTAAGGTGTCTTGCTTAATTCTATCATCTGTGGATTTGATTGAGTATGGGTATAATGCATTGAGAGATGGTTCTATCTACTTTAGTGTTCTTAATTAATAATCTAGAGTAATTGACATAAACTGGAGAAAAGGATATTATCTGAAGTGAAATAATAAGTGAAGTTGTAGGCTTAATTCTCTAAAACTTGTTAAAATCTTGAGTTAGTGTTAACATTGGTTAAAGTGATAATTTAGTTAGAAAATCCTTTTTTAATAATTAGTTTGATAAAGGTGAAATAGTATAAAACTGGTACTTGCTTGATTAAATAGGAATTATTGTCTCTGTCGGTACGATATCTGAACTTAGCATTATATTACTTGTTGATCACTCACACTTGCATGTAGCGCGTATAGATTTTACCCAACAAGTTTTTTGGCGTCGTTGCTTGGGACAGTAATTGCATTTGTTACTTATAATATCAGTTTAATTAGATCAGTTTTAGTTAAACATATATATATATATATATATATATATCCTTAATTTTATTTTATTTGATTATTTCAGGTACATTCGAGTAGTGCATGCAAACTAAATCGAAGAAGCCAAATTTGTTACCTTTCGAGGATGACATCGACAAACGGTTTCAGAAATTAACTAAGTGGATTGCAAAGACTCGAGAAGAACTTGAAGCACCCAGAGCAAACATGACTGAACAAGAAGACAAACCACTGAGGGATTATGCTACACCAAAGATTTCAAAAATTCACTCTAGTATCTCCAGGCCGGCGATTAATGCAAACAATTTTGAGATTAAGCCTGGGACAATACAGATGGTGCAGAATAATTGCCAGTTTGGGGGTCTTCCAAATGACGACCCGAACGAACACATCTTCAGTATTATAGAAATCTATGACACCTTTAAGTGCAACGGGGTGTCAGACGATGCAATCAGGTTGAGATTATTTCGTTCACACTCAGAGACAAGGCGAAGGGTTGGCTCCATTCTCTACCACCGGGATCAATCACCACATGGAATGACCTGGCGCAGAAATTTTTGGCTAAGTTCTTCCCGCCATTGAAGACACATAAGATGAGAACGGAGATATCTTCATTTGCACAGCTACAAGGGGAGCCACTTTATGAAGCATGGGAAAGATACAAGGAGCTGTTGAGAAAGTGCCAAAATCACGGATTCCCACATTGGATGCAGCTTAGTAACTTTTACAATGGGGTTGCGAGTCATATACGAACTAGCATCAATGCAGCGTCAGGTGGAGCTTTTATGACAAAGAAATTTGATGAGGCATGGGCGTTGATAGACACAATGGCTTTAAATGGCTATCAGTGGCCGACTGAGAGATTGACTTAACCCACAACAGCAGGAATTCTGGAAGTGGACTCTATGATAGCTATATCTGCACAACTAGCAGCGTTATCGAAGAAGATGGATGCCATATCTATATGAAATGCGCAGCAGATAGCATATATATGTGAACTTTGTGCAGGTGAGCATCCGACAGAACAGTGTGCGATCAACCCAGCTTCAACTCAGTATGTGGGTAACTACAACAGGCCACCCAATACATATCAGAATGCATACAATCAGGGGGAAAGAAACCATCCGAACTTCTCTTGGAGCAATAACCATAATCATAACCAGTAGCAAGCTCCAAGACAAGCATACCCTCCTGGTTTTTAGAATCAGCATCAACAGGCGGCTCCACAGCAGGAGAAAAAGCTAGATCTGGAGGAAGTAGTGGCCAAATACATAACAGGAAATGAAGCGGCGATGAAAACTCATTTGGCGGCAATTAAAAATCTTAAAACTCATATTGGACAGATCGCGAGTGCACTAAATAATCGACCCCAAGGAGCCTTGCCATGTGACATAGAAAAGAATTCGAGGGGTGAGCATGAGCAATGTCAAGCTATTACACTTCGGAGTGGGAAACAGTTAGCTGAGCAAGATTCAGAGAAGTCGACTGTGGATAAGCAAGTTGAGACCAGTGTGGAACAGACAGTGGAAGGGAAAGCAGGAGAAAACTCTGCAGAAAAAGAACAAGTGGTTACACCGGTAGTTTACCCTCCACCTCCATTTCAATAACAGATCCGAAAACAAAAATTAGAGCAACAGTTCACAAAGTTTCTGGAAGTGTTCAAGAAGCTACACATAAACATTCCTTTTAGCGGAGGCATTAAAGCAGATGCCCAGTTGTGCCAAGTTCATGAAGGACATTTTGTCAAAGAAAAAGAAATTAGAGGACTTCAAAACTGTGGCACTAACAAAGGAATGTAGTGCAATTCTGCAAAAGAAGCTTTCCACCCAAGTTGAAGGATCCGGGTAGTTTCACCATTCCATACAAGATAGGGTGTTTGGCCTTCAACAAATGTCTATGTGATTTAGGTGCCAGTATAAACCTCATGCCATTATCAGTTTATACTCAGTTAGGGTTACCAGCACCTAAATCGACCAACATCTCCTTATAGCTAGCAAATAAATCAGTAACTTATCCACGGGGGATTGTTGAGGATGTTTTGGTTAAAGTGGATAGATTCATCTTCCCAGCGGACTTCATCATTCTCGACTATGAAGAAGATAAGGATATTCTAATAATCCTTGGGAGACCATTTTTTGCTACTGCCAAGACTCTCATTGACGTTCAGAAAGGAGAGTTGACCATGAGGGTGCAAGATCAAGAGGTCACCTTCAACGTGTTTAAGGCCATGAATTTCCCCAAGGAGGATGAGGAGTGTTTTCGGGTGGAGATTATTAAAACAGTGGTGGGTGATGAGCAACATCGAATACTTAATACCGACCCACTAGAATCAACATTGATGGGGGACTATGGTGAAAAGGATTTAGAGATAAAGGAGTACCTGCAACTGCTAGAGGCACATCCGAGAGTAAACAGGTTCAAGTTACCATTTGAGTCATTGGAAGCAGTAGGTACTTCATCAGCAAAGATGAAACCATCCCTTGAGGAATCACCTCAACTTGAACTCAAACCCTTACCCAATTACCTCTGGTATGATTACTTGGGTAATTCATGTACTTTACCTGTTATTATAGCATCTGTGCTTAACGAATTGTAGGAAAGTAAGCTGTTAAGAGTTCTAAGGGAATACAAATCTGCGATTAGATGGACTATCACCGACATCAAAGGAATCAACCCATCATTATGTATGCACAAGATTTTGATGGAGGAGGATAGCAAGCCAATAGTGGAACAACAGAGGAGGCTCAACCTAATAATGAAAGAGGTAGTAAAGAAGGAGATCTTGAAATGGCTGGATGCTGGAATTATCTACCCAATTTCAGACAGTGCATGGGTAAGCCCGATTCAATGTGTTTTGAAGAAAGGTGGTATGACAGTAGTCAAGAACGAGAACAACGAATTGATATCGACAAGGACAGTGACTGACTGGAGGGTCTGCATGGACTACAGAAGAGTGAATAAGGCAACTAGAAAGAATCATTTCCCCTTGCCTTTCATTGATCAGATGTTGGACATACTAGCTGGACACGAGTACTACTGCCTGCTGGATGGGTATTCCGGGTACTACTAGATCGTCATTGCACTGGAGGATCAAGAGAAGACGACGTTCACATGCCCCTATGGCACCTTTGCCTTCAGAAGGATGTCATTCGAACTGTGTAACGCACCGGCGACTTTTTAGTAATGTATGATGGCAATCTTCTCGAACATGGTGGAGCGTAGTGTTGAGGTATTTATGGATGATTTCTCAGTATTTGGGGAATCGTTTGATAGGTGCCTCGAGAATTTAGTATTGGTAGTGAAAAGGTGTGTGGAGACGAACCTAGTGCTTAACTTGGCGAAATGCCACTTTATGGTCCAAGAAGGTATTATACTTGGATATAAAGTTTCTGGAAAAGGTTTAGAAGTCGACCGGGCTAAGTTAGAAACAATTAAAAATTTGCCACCACCAACATCAGTCAAGGGGATTAGGAGTTTTCTTGGTCATGCTGGATTCTACCGCAGATTTATTAAAGACTTCTCTAAAATCATGAAGCCATTATGCAGTCTATTGGAAAAGGATGTTTCGTTCAACTTTGATGCAGACTGTTTAGTGGCGTTTGAGCAATTAAAGAAAAAGCTAACCACAGCCCCAGTCATCATCACACCAGATTTGACAATGCCTTTCGAGCTCATGTGTGATGCCAGTGATTATGCCGTAGGAGCGGTGCTTGGACAACGATGGGTGAAGGTCTTTCACGCCATCTATTATGCGAGCAAGACACTGACAGATGCACTGTTGAACTACATAACAACTAAAAAGGAGTTACTTGCAGTTGTGTATGCATTTGATAAATTCTATTCGTACTTGGTGGGAACAAAGGTGGTGGTTTACATAGATCACTCAGCTATCCGGTATCTAGTTGAAAAGAAGGACACAAAGTCAAGACTTATCTAATGGGTTTTGCTACTCCAGGAATTTGATTTAGAGATTAAAGATAGAAAGGGGACAGAAAATTAGGTGGCTGACCATCTTTCGCGGCTAGGGAATCCAAAGCATGACGAAATAGATAAAGTAGTGATCAATGAGTTTTTTCCCGATGAGCAGTTATTCTTAATCCACGGAGAGTTCCCATGGTATGCAGATTTTGCGAACTACTTGGTGAGCAATATTTTCCCACCAGATTTGACACGCCAACAAAAGAAGAAATTCTTACATGACATGAAGTGGTATATGTGGGATGAACCTTATTTGTTCCGCCAGTGCGCTGACAGAATGATCCGGCGATGTGTGCCGGAAAGCGTAGTTGAAGGCATCTTACAGGCGTGTCACACCTCGTTATTCGGGGGACACTATGGGAGTGAGAGAACAGCTGTAAAATTCCTCCAAGCAGGTTTCTTTAGGCCCACTTTCTTCAAAGACGCACATCAGTGCGTGAAAACCTGCAACAGATGTCAAAGAGTGGGAAATATTTCAAAACAGAACGAGATACCCCTAAACATGATCCTGGAAGTCGAGATTTTTGATGTATGGGGAATTGACTCCATCCTCGTTCAGTAATTTGTAGATCCTATTAGCAATTGACTACGTATCAAAATGGGTGGAGGCAGTCGCATTACCGATAAATGATGCGAAGGTTGTTTTAAAGTTCTTGCAGAAGATTATTTTCACCTGTTGCGGCACCCCAAGGGCAATAATTAGTGATGAAGGGAGCCATTTCTGCAATAAATACTTCATCGCTCTCTTGACGAAGTATGGGGTCAAACATCGAATCGCCACAGCCTATCACCCTCAGACGAGTGGCCAAGCCGAAGTATCTAATCGAGAGGTGAAGAGAATCCTGGAAAAGGTTGTCAACCCAAACAAGAAAGACTGGTCATTAAAACTAGACGACGCTCTGTGGGCGTATTCGACCGCCTAGAAGACTCTGATAGGTATGTACCCATATCAGTTGGTCTACGGGAAGGCATATCACCTTCCGGTAGAACTCGAGCATAAGGCGTATTGCGCCATCAAGAAACTGAACTTCGATTTATCAGTAGCAGGGGAGAAAAAAATGTTGCAAATCAACGAGTTAGACGAGTTTCGCCTGCAGGCATACGAGAATTCAAAGCTATACAAAGAAAAAGTCAAGAAATGGCACGATCAAAAGATAATGGACAGAAAGTTTGAACCGGGTCAGTCTATATTGCTATTCAACTCTCAATTGAAATTGTTTCCCAAAAAACTAAAATCCAGGTAGTTGGGTCCTTTCACCGTCAAGATAGTGTTTCCACACGGCGCCGTTGAAATTTACAGCAGGGATTCGACCGAAACTTTCAAAGTAAACGGCTAACGCCTCAAGCACTATTGGGGCGGTGACATCGATCGCCAGGCGACCACGGTCGATCTTGTCGAAATAATCTAAAACAGGAAGTAGCCAGGCTGAATGACTTAAAAATCAAGCGCTCGATTGGAGACAACCCATTCTTTACGTTTATTTTTCTTACATTAATATCATTTAGTATAATCATGTATAGTACGTAGAAAGTTTTCTTAATAATGCATGTCTAACAAGTTTTATGTTGTGTTTGAAATAGGACACGGGCACGACATTCCAATCCAAACATCAAGGTGCAATACAACAATCAACAAAGGGAGTAAGCACATGCTAGGCTTTTGCAAAAGCAGGACAGGAAATTCTAAGAATCCGGACAGTATGTTCACTCGCCCCAGCGGGGCATTATGCCTGGGATTACCCGCCCCAGCGGGGGTAGGCTCTAGAGGCTACTCGCCCCAGCGGGCATTTCAGCAAGCAAAATCCCGCCCCAACGGGGGGTCGGTATACCAGATGGGTTTTAAACTTTAACGCTTTCTTCGGTTGGACTTTTATCACAAAACAACTTACTCCCATCTTACCTCCAAGCAATCTAAACAACTAGCCCCTACTAAATCCCCCCCCCCCCCCCCAAACCCTTACAAACACACCTTCATCTCTAATAACCTTCCCAAGCAACATCCATTCCAAATTTCAAAAGGATTGCTCCCTCAATTTCAAATCCTTCTCCATAGGAAACTATAAACACTCTCCTCACCAATCCAAAGCCGAGATTCCCCCATCGTGATCTTCTCTAAAGCTGAATTCAACAGGAAGATCAATCATCTACTACTTCATCACTTTGAAAAATCAACAAAATCCTTCACTCTACATCTTTGGAACATCAAGCATAAAGCATGGTATTTATTTTCAATTGGGTCAAAAATTTTGGATGAACAATTGGGTATTCTGTTTTGGGGTTTGGACTTACTAGTAAAGATATGGGTAATTATGATATCTTTCTATTGATTGCTTGGTTGTTTGAGAAAAATTGGGGAAAGCATAGTCATAAACCTCACTCAACATTAAGCCACTTTGACAACGCCCACCAACTGTTCGACAAAAGTCTACAACCACAGTTCGTCAGAAATTCTTCATTTTTTAGCAAGGAAACAACATGCCGGCACGTCCACAAAAGAGGCAAAAGGGTGAAGGGTCCTCCTCGACCGTTCCACAGTTTGACCGGAGGAAATTCCAGAGTGCGGCCACCGCCGACCGATTCAAGTATTTGGCGGGAAAGGCACTCATACAGGAACGGGGCCTTAAATCGGCTCCTTCAGATGGGCAAATGAAAGTACAGATTATAGAACGGCATTGGGATA
The DNA here is from genome assembly GCA_020205555.1 of Panax stipuleanatus. NCBI lineage: Eukaryota > Viridiplantae > Streptophyta > Magnoliopsida > Apiales > Araliaceae > Panax > Panax stipuleanatus. The sequence continues at coordinate 85,269,979 of CM035123.1, forward strand.
TCGCATTCACAGATCAACCTGAATCGGGAGTGATAGCTGTGGTAAAGGAGTTCTATGTAAATGCGGAGGACGCACCTCCATTTAAAGCATTCGTTAGAGGCAAACTAGTGGACTTCAGTGCAGAGGCCATATATGACTTCTACAATGTCACACCACTGGAGGTATGTCAGTACACGGAATTACGAGACAGTAGGATTGATTATGATCAAATCCTCAAGGAAATATATAAGCCTGATACAGTATGGGAAAAAGACAGTAGAAGAGGCACGATCATCCATAGCGCCATCTTGAACAAGTATGGGAAAGTTTGGTATTCTTTCCTCTGTGCCAAACTATTGCCTTCAAAACACACGAGCGAAATCACTAAAGAAAAGATCTCATTATTGTATGCGATCGTCAAAGATCTCCACATCAATATTGGGACGATCATAAGCTTCTCCATTCGTCGGTGTTTGAGAGGTGGCCTATCGAGAGGATTACCACACCCATCGCTTATCACCGGGTTATGCAACCAAGCAAGGGTTATATGGGCAGAGACTGAACCAGTTCAGCCACTATTGATGCTTCTAGACTCTAAGCTAATGAAACGATTTGAACCATGGAAGGGGGCACCTTCACATCCTCGTGGCCTGGGCTTTATTTTTCCAGACTCGGATGAGGGGGAGGATGAGGCCAGGGATGAAGATTATGTGATGCCCGAGGATGAATTGGGAGCGGAAGAACCTTCTCGCTCGACTAATTCCATGCTTAGAAACCTTCAGCACCAAATGAATCAACAACAAAAGAGGGACGACGGACTGGAAGCGAGGCAAGGGCACATGTTTGAGACTCAAAACCACTTTAATGCCGCTATCACCGATGCCTTCGCCCGACTCAACACTGCCGCTAACCCATTTCAGTTCCCTGCTCCACAACCACTCCCAGCATATCCACCTTCAGATTCTGACACGGAGGAGGTTGGCGGACTAGATGCTTGATTTATCAGGGAAGTCCTCGATTCTTAATTTCTATTATCACAATGAGGGCATTGTTTAGTTTAAGTTTGGGGGTTGGTTTTATTTGTTAGCATATTGCATTGTAGTGTAGTTATTTATAATTTGCATATTAGAGTAGATTGTTTGTTTAAGTATCGCTTTAGTTAAGTTTTTATGCTTATAAAAAAATGGAAAAATTCAGAAAATAACAAAAAAGAGTCATTGTTAAGATTGCATGAGTCAAGTATGTCAGTCTGTGTGAAGAAACTTTAGCCAGTGATGAGATTGGACATACATAGAAGTTAAACAGTAATGATAACTAGAACATAGATGTAAATTTCGACCTTTGCATGAATTGTTACATGTTTGACACTATTGTACCGATTAGCACGTTAGGATGACAATGTGGTTTAACTTGGGTCGATTAGTCACATAATTGACATCTTGATAGAAATTGGGTTTTAAATGACAGAAATTCCGTAAACTGGTAGTAATGACTAGATTAGGCAGAAACCTAAGTTTGGGGGAAAATATGGGAGCTATCTAAAAGAAAGAAAAAATAAACAGAAAAGAAAAAGTGAAAAAATATGGAAAAAGTAAGAAAAAGAAAGTTAAAATAAACACCGTGACTTGTTTAGTTTCATGGCCTTTGATGCTTGATTAAGTAAGCCCTAGGGGATGTCTTTACACCCAGCGCCCTAAAGTTATATGGTTTGGGAGTCGTTGGTCGAAAGCTCGCTACATGGGTATCACTGAAGAGCCTAAGGGAACTAAGCATTGCACAGTCATGAGTAAGGTAGAAGTACAGGAAAATGAGCAAAATGCACCCGTAAAGGTATAAAGATAGCAAATCTCCCATATTGACTTCTAACTGGGTTAATGTTGAGTCATGTGTCTGCATTACTTGTTTACGAGATTCTTTAAATTAAAAGCTATATATCTGTCTAAGATGCATATTATGTGATATATTTGAACTTTAGTTGAACGTATTGTTGTCAGGCACACACACACACAATGGTGTTAACGGGAGGTGATTCATAGATGGGCTGGAACTGCGGACATGTTTTTGGTTTGATTTAGTGTTATATTTATGTGATTTCTCTGAGGCAAGATTGGTTAACTTTGTATAAGCTGACAGTTGCATTCATAAGCATTTTATCTATTTGCATGTGCATGGTTTTTCTTGAGGACAAGCAAAGTCTCAAGTTTGGGGGTATTTGATGAGTGGGTTTCATACCTACGAATCGGTATTCATTATAACTTGATTCTTGATGTTTTCATGTAATTGTCTTATCATTTCTACTTGGATTTATATTATTGTGTACAGGAAATAGAATGGATGGTAAGTAGCATAAAAGGGATATTTTTCAGCATACATGATGAGTACACCCGCTGGGGCGGGTGCTTAGAGAAGGACTTACCCGCTAGAGCGGGCTTTGGATATGCAAGACAGAAGGTTGCCCCGCTGGGGCGGGTGTGGCATAGCTAAAAGCCCCGCTGGGGCGGGGAAGCACGACCAGCAGTTGAAGTTTTCCTACTTCAAGTAGGATTTGTGCAATAAGAGGGGAAGACTAGGGCTGCGAATATAGTGATATATAAGGGACTTGAAGAAGCATATTGGGATATTTTTTGAGCCATATACAAGCCCTAGCTTTGGATATCAACTTGGAACGGGAATTGAAGCATCAATTTAATGCGAAGAACGCAAGATTGGAGTGGAGAGCGGTGATACAATTCTAGAGTTTAACTTCTCTTTTTCTTTTTTTCTTCTAATCAGAATGTTTTCTATGATGTGGATATTGGATTGTGATTCATCTATGATGAACTTACTTTTTAATTAAGCCTATAATGGATCTTATTATGTAATGGATGATTAAATAGCCATTAATTCAGTTTATGAATATTATTTCCTGATTATTTGCTATGAGTTGTGCTTAATCGATATAATTGCTTGATCACCAATTATCTGTTATCTCATATGAATTTGAGAGATGACATATGGGATTTGAACTAGCTATAGTGACATATGTTTGTGATTTTTGCGTTGTTGGGATTCATAATTCATGTATAGGATAGAGATATTTATGCATCATATGTAATCTGATAAGATTTTGATTTTAAACCTTATTCAATTGTAATTCACAAAGAGATATACTAAATTGGTTATTTAAGGTGTCTTTCTTAATTCTATCATCTGTGAATTTGAGTGAGTATGGGTATAATGCATTGAGAGATGGTTATATCTGCTTTAGTGTTCTTGATTAATAATCTGGAGTAATTGACATAAACTGGAGAAAAGGATATTATCTGAAGTGAAATAATAAGTGAAGTTGTAGGCTTAATTCTCTAAAACTTGTTAAAATCTTGAGTTAGTGTTAACATTGGTTAAAGTGATAATTTAGTTAGAAAATCCTCTTTTAATCATTAGTTTGATAAAGGTGAAATAGTATAAAACTAGTACTTGCTTGATTAAATAGGAATTATTGTCTCTGTGGGTACGATATCTGAACTTAACATTATATTACTTGTTGATCACGTACACTTGTGTGTAGCGCGTATAGATTTTACCCAACAATTATCAAAGAGGAGACAGATGACAATAACTCTTCTATCCTCCCTATTCATGAGGACTTGACTCTATACAATTAGAGCATCACTGCATGCCTCAGTCAAAAAGGTTAAAAGGGCAGAAAGTCCATCTGCCCTAAAATATAGTTTTATTTACTGCTCATCTTTGTTGCACAGCTATATCAGTTACTTTTGTTATGCTTCTTGCTAAATGCTTTGTATGATCAAATAGTTTCATATATTAAAGTGGAAGCATTTTGTTTTCAGGACTCCAAAGTTGGATTTGTTTGGCCCTGCTGGTGAGATGCCAAATTTTCACAATGACTGCAACTTTGATGTAGAACTGGACTTTGACTTGATGAGGATTGATCAAGAGGAGATAGATGACTATGAGGTGCCCGAGGAGATCAAAGAATGGGTCGAAGACAAACCTAAACCAAACCTCGACCAAACCATCACCGTCAACATCGAAACCTCAGAAAACCATAAAGAAATCTAGATAGGCATGGACCTTATCGAAAACCAAAGAGCAGACCTGATTGAACTCTTAACTCAGTTCCAGGATGTGTTTACATGGTCACATAAAGATATGATTAGCTTGTCTGCTGACATTGTCATTCATCGGCTGCCCATCAAAGATGGATTCAAGCCAGTCAAACAGAAGCTCAGGCGATTGAAACCTGAGTGGAGTCTGAAAGTCAAAGAAGAAATTGTCAAGCAATTCAAAGCCGACATTATCATGGTATCAACTTACCCTGAGTGGTTATCCAATATAGTTCCCGTTCCTAAGCCTGGAGGACATCTTCCCAGTACCTTTTATCTACATACTGATAGACAACACGACACAGTATAACATGTATTCTTTTGTTGACTGTTTTGCCGATTACCATCAAATCATGGTTGCTGAAGAGGACAGGGAGAAAACAACCTTCATCACTCCCTGGGGAACCTTTTTTTATAGACGTTTGTCTTTCGGCCTTATCAATGCCGATGCCACATATCAGCGAGCCATGATGGGCTTGTTTCATGACATGATGCACAAGGAGATAGAGGTATATGTGGATGACATCATCCACATAACTCGGAAGAAGGATGACCACATCAGCCATCTCAAAAAGCTTTTCAACAGGTTGCGCAAGTACAACCTAAAGGTGAATCCGGCCAAATATGCTTTTGGTGTCAAATCAGGCAAGTTATTGGGATTCCTAATAAGTGACAGAGGCATTGAGTTGGATCCCGCCAAAATTAAAGCCATCTCTGAGATGCCAGTGCCCCAAACAGAAAAGGAAATACGGGGACTTCTAGGGAGAATCAATTTCATAAGCAGATTCATCTCTCAACTCACGGCAACTTGTGAACCCATCTTTAAGCTGCTAAGGAAGAATTCCTCCATAAAATAGAATGAAGATTGTCAAAAAACCTTTCTTTCCATCAAAAAGCAGTTGATCGAAGCACCTGTCTTAGTACGTCCAAGGGATGAGGTTCCCCTATTTATGTACCTGTCAATCAATGCCAATGCAATGGGCTGTATGTTGGGGCAGAAGGATGATAAAAGCAAGGAGAGAGCTATCTATTACCTCAGTAAAAGATTCAATAGCGGCGAGCAGAAGTACACTTTGATTGAAAAGACCTGTTGTGCGTTAGCATGGGCCGCCATGAGGTTACAACCTAACTGCATGGGCACACGAGCTATCTCATATCCCGCATGGATCCACTGAAGTACGTATTCAGAAAACCCATATTAATTGTCGATTGTCTAAATGGCAGTTGATCCTCTAACAATTTGACATTGTTTACGTGACTCAGAAGTCTATCAAAGGTTAGGGGATTGCAAATCAATTGGCTGAAGCACCGTCAGGAGGTTTTGAACCCTTGGAAACTTATTTCCTGGATGATGGGATAATGACAATTCAACAAATCCCTCAAGATAATACAGTCAATATTCAAAAATATATTTTGATGAAGCCGTGAACATGGAAGGTGCCGGAGCTGGGGCAGTCCTTCTCTCTGTTACAGGAGAATAGTATCCTGTAGCCATCAAGCTGTAATTGGTTAACACCAACAACACAGCTAAGTATGAAGGCTATATAATGGGGTTGAAAGTAGTCCAATCCATGGGTATCAAACGTTTACTAGTCTTTGGGGATTGTGAGTTGGTTATGAAACAAACCATCGGGGCATATCATACCAAAGAATTGCATTTGCTGCCCTATCATCGACAAGTTATCAAGATATCCCTAGAGTTTGAAGAAATAACCTTCATCCACATCCCTCAAGGTAGGAATGACATTGCTGATGCATTGGCAATGTTGGCTTCCTTGATCCACATATCTGATAGGGTGGGAATTCCTGACATCAAATTTGTAAGCCAAAAGGCCCCGACATATAGGAATTACATTGGATAAATATCAGATGAATACCTCCTATCAAATAGTCCTTGGTACCAAGATATAAAAGAATATCTGCTAGATGGATCTACACCCGCTGGGGCAAGTCAAGCTGAACGAAAGCGGATTCATAAGATGGCTATGAAGTTCTATCTGAGCGGAAACACACTCTATAAAAGGGATGCTGGAATAGGCCTTTTAAGGTGCATGGATAAAGATCAATCCCAAAGACTGATGAATGAAGTCCATGGTGGAGTCTGTGGCCTACATATGTGCGGTCCTTTGCTTTCCCAAAAAATATTGAGAACAGGTCATTACTGGATCTCTCTTAAAGCTGACTGTGATGATTACGTCAGAAGATGCTACCAATGCCAAGTCCATGGGATTGCCATTCACGCTCCTCCAAACGAACTGCATAACATGAGTTCACCATGGCTTTTTGCCATGTGCGAAATGGATGTGATTGGGGTAGTAGAACCCAAAGCCAACAATAGTCATCGATTCATCTTCACCATAATCGATTATTTCACCAAATGGGTTGAGGTTTCCTCTTTTCCCAAGGTCACCAAAGAGGTGATCATTGGTTTCATCAGAAATAATGTCATGTGTCGATATGGACAACCGAAGGTGATCGTATCAGACAATGCCAAGAATTTAAACAACTAGGTGATGAAAGAATTATGCAACAAGTTTCATATCAAGCATCTCAATTCTGTAATCTATCCTCCCAAGATGAATGGTGCTGCCAAAGCGGCTAACAAAAATATCAAGAAGATCATACAGAAAATGTCCTCCAATCACAAAGGATGGCCTGACTTATTGCCTCTGACTCTGCTGGCCTACAGAACATCAATGCGTACTTCTACTAGGGCTACCCCCTACTCATTAGTTTATGGCACGGAAGTAGTACTCCCCATATAAGTAGAAATGGAGTCATTGAGGGTGCTAATAAATGCTCAGATGGAAGAAGACCAGTTGTTACAAGAGCAATACCACCAGTTGTCCCTGATAGATGAAAAAGGGCTATATCCATCTTTCACGGGTGGTTATATCAGCAGAGGATTGCTCGGTCATACAATAAGAAAGTTTAACTCCGACAATTCAAAGAAAATGACTTGGTACTAAAGAAAGTCCTTGCCAATCAAGATGAAGCTAAAGGAAAGTTTACCCCAAATTGGGAAGGCCCTTTCATTGTCAAAGAAGTGTTGACTGGAGGAGCCATCAGATTACAAGAAATGGATGGGAAAGAATTTCCCCAGCTCATCAATTCAGACACCGTGAAAAGGTACTATGTCTGAAACACCTACAAGCCATCATCCTGGTCTTGTGAAAAAATTAAATTAATTCAGGCTTTCACTAGAAGCCTGAACTACGAATGACCTGATCTCCCTCAACCAGGGAGTACGTAGGCAGCCATTTACGGTGCGGTCAAACTAAATAAAAAGTTCAAAAACCCTTCAAACCAAATAAAAAGTTCAAAAGCCCTTCAAACCTAGCTCAAACCCAAATAAACACTTCTCAAACCATTCAGGGAAAGCCTGAACTACAAATGACTTGATCTCCCTTAACCAGGGAGTACGTAGGCATCCATTCCTGGTGCGGTTTGACCTTCAAGAAAAAATAAAAACCAATAAAAAAAACCAGTCCCAAGACACCGAAACCTTCTAAAACCCAAATACTATCAAGCCTCCCTAGTCAACAGGCCCTGTTGAGGTACTCTCCAATATCTCAATGTCAATCCATCAAGGAGAAGCTCATAACACATCAAAAATAGGAAGTCATGAAAAAAGTGATAATCACTCAGCAATGACAATACATATCCAACAGGGAAGTGAATCAAAATATATTTCTCTACTATATAATACTGTTTGATATATACAATGTATCCTGTACATGACAAAAATGGTTGATCTAGTATGCGCAGGAAAATAAAAGCTAGTCTATAAACCCATGGATAAACAGGATAACAAGTCCAACATGGCGTCCCTCTCAGAAGATGGAGGAGCATCTGTAAGCTTATATCCCACGGTCTCCATGCGGGCTAAAAGATTTACAGCCATATGTATAGTGCTGCTATGACCATCTATGAAGGCACTCATATCGGCAATGATGCTGTGTATATGTGACCTGAGTGCAGTACTATCAGTAATATAAACATCTCGGGTGTCTAGAGCCTCATCCCTCTCAATAAAAGCAGCATCCCGGGCTACTAAAGCCTCCTCAATCTCAATAAAAGTAGCATCTCGGGTAGCTCGAGTATCATCTATATCAACAAAAGTTGCATCCCTGCCAGAAAGGGCTATCAGCCTCAGCACTCTAGACTGATCCCTCTCAAAGTTCATCCGAGCTAACGAATTGATAAGAGCTGGATTTGTCCCAGTAGGAATGCTCGGGGGGTCACTGACCAAAGCAATAACTCATCCTCGGTGGGAGAATCGGAGGCTCCTCCTCATCAGAATCAAAACTCGGAGCTGAGTACACAATCGCGGCTAGTGCAATATCTGCCTTAAACCATACAGAGTACTCTGGAGAACTATCCGGATGGCTAGTCAAAAAATCAGACCTCTCATGACGAGTCCAACAATCATAAATCCTGGTCATGTCAGCTGGTGACAAAGACAAAGCTGATAGCCACTGATCCAAAGCCCCCTCAAAGTGGTGGATGTCCTGAAACTGATCAAACTGTCCCATAACAGCCAGTGGATGATATGTGGTCACCCCTCTCAAACCCACTAAGGGCAGATAATCCATGCCAACTGCATGAGTAATAAAGCTGTAAGGGGAGCTAAGCCATGAGCATGGCTAGATCAAAAAGAGATGCTCGATCGCAGTCAAAAAGGCCAACCATGATGCCGCATCTGTACACTTCGCCGGCCAAAAGGAGTTGGACATGGCTATCTCATAAGTAAAGCAGTACCCATGAAGTCTGAAAGTGCCGATGGGTCTCAAGTGTGTCATAAACCACACGTACAGCAAAACGACGCTACCCCTGAAAAACCCCACTGGATGGGTATGGCAGAATATAGCCGACCTCAAGTTCTCGGCTAATATCATAGGCAGAATGCTACAACCCTGTCTGAGAGCACGAACCACTATAATCAGGGTAATGTCCAAGTGGTCCATATACATTGGCATGTACAAATAAGCTGCGATGCACATCAACAGAACGTCCACGCGTGCAAAATGCCACTCGTCTGCAGGAATGATAAAGTCTCCTGAATATCTCGCGTAGCTGTCCAGCCGGCCAAAGTGATCGATCAGAAAGTCCAGGGACACCACATGCCCCGCAGTAATCTCATCAGTGACGATTTTGCGCCTCAGACCAGTCATGAACTGTCGTCTCATATCACTGAGGGTCGTCCTAGCACAGAGCCGATCCAATGCCAAACCAATGATTCGCTCATACTCCTCTAAAGTTAGAGTCAACTCGTGGATGCCGAACCTGAAAACCTGGCCCTCAGGTATCCAATAAGATAACATGCTGTCCACAATGCCCAGTGGGACCTGAAAATCTAAAATGGTCAAAGAATGCCCCAACATCTGATCAACTATCCCCCTATCTGTGGGAGGAAAATTGTCATACCAAGATCTCAATGAAGATGCTATCAAAGAATGTGGCAGGTGCTTAATACGGCTGACGGTAGATGAAGACATCTATAGAACCATATCATGAGACCATCCAGGGGTCAAATCTAAACTCATCTGTCTAACTGCATATCCATGATATAATACATTCATAATGACAACGATAAATGATAATAGGATGCAATAGATAGGAAATATCATACATTTCTAAAATACATAATCTACTGAAAGCATCATCTCTATCTGCTCATAAAATGCAAAATAAAAAGTACAGGGAAATGGGGCACAATCGGCCAATGACTAACAGAGGCCAATCAAAAGAGATAACGAGAAATGGGGCACAATCGCACAATATCTAATAGATGCCTATCAAAAGATATAGTGAGAAAGCTATCCAAAGAAATCTATAATATCTGCATCTAGGCGATCAACCTGCTGCAGCTCCTCCCGAGTCACTGAATCTCGGCCAGTAGGAATGTCTGGTCGATACAGTGTAGGATCAGCACCTGCATAGCTGCCAGAATATGGACCTTTTGAGGGGTCAGCTCCAGAGCTGGAAGGATCAAACGAATCTGCCTCTGAAGGATCCCTGCCAAGGTGCCTGATGAAAAACTGAGTCCGCTCCAAATACTGGGTCAAACCAAAGATCTGCTCCAAATGAGTAGGCTCGCTAAGGCAAGCTATCCAGTCTGTAATCATAACAGACCCAGGAACCATATCTGCTATAAACTGGTAGCACGAGTCTGAGTCCCAATAGTGCAGGGACTTCAACAGTGATGAAATACCTCTTGACTGTGAGGACCCTCTGACAGGGTAAAGCCATCTATGCCCATCAGGGGAATATCTGTGACTGGCTGGGCTAAATGCTAATAATGCCAAGCAGGAGGAAAAAAGGAAATGCGGATCTCTCCTGTGACACTCCTAATAGCGATCTCTCCCAAATAGAGCTCCTAGCCTCCCTCGGTCAAAAGTGGAATCCAACGAGTGGCCAATGTAAACTCTAGTCCGATCAGAAAGCCATCATCGAACCCAACTGTCAGATAGTTTGGGGTATAGGGAACCTACGTGATAGAGTCGGCAGCCAACAGCTCTAGCTGTAAACGGGAATGGGTAAATCCTTCTGCTACAGGGACCTTCGTCAAAATGGAGTGATGCCAATGCCGTCCCCGCTGATATGTCTCCAAGCCCAAAGTAGTGGCCAAGCGTAGGCAAGGGAACCTCTCATATACCCAAAACTGGAAGTGCAAAGATCAATTGTCCTCAGTGGTAAAAATTGATAAACACAAGTGGGGAAAATTAAAAGGTAAAAGAGAAATTACTCACCAGCAGGAAGGGATAAAAACCTAGCTAAGCCTCCGTTACGCCCTCAGAGCGTAGGCGCATCCCACAAAGAAAATAGGCGAAGGTGTAGGTGCCCCAGTAAAAATCCCTGATGCGCTCCACAAATCGAGTAGCGCTAAACAGAGCGAAAGACACCGTCGAGGAGTTGTCTGCAATGAAACAACCCCTGATGATCACCAAGAATAGTCACCGAAGAATGCAATCTCTAACCCATTAATCATCAGGTAGAGGCTCCGTCAAAGCCTTGCTCTGGGCATAACACTCAAGGGACCAGAATGGACAGTCCAACCCTTGATGGCCGTCAAAGGAACTCCCAAAAGGGATCTAATGGCGGCAGGTGAAATGTCAGCCACCAAAGGCACTGGCTCCCCTGTAAACTCTATCCTTGTGATGAACCGCCAATCCATCGGTGTCATCATCACCTCATAATCCAACAGATGGAGAGACTGGGTCTGGTGGAACCAGCGCTCAGATAATGCCCGCAGATAACCCCAAGGGCAACGACGGGGAGGAATAGAAAAGAACGCCACGAAACCCTAAGTGTTGACAATGACCTGATACTCCGGATGTAAAGTATGATATAAAGAGTGGACGCTAAACCAGTTCCCCCTGGGCTACGTAAAGCCGGGAACCTACATCAAATAACAAATCCAGATTAAATATGTGCCCTAAAATGGCAAAAGAAAGAAGTCCAGAATGAAAACTTCACTCACCTCATTGGCATGAAGGTATATCGAGGGATGACGTCTCAAATCGCCCAACAGCTCAGGAATAGGCACAACGATGGCTGGAAGCTCCCTACGTGGAGCATGAGCTGGAACGGGATCCACAAATGGGACATCCTCGTCTTCCACGTCATCTGGCCCCTCAGCCCGTATAGGACGAATCACAGACTCAGCCAACCGACGAGGTGGCCGAGATGGACGAGGCTGGGGAACATCAAAAGCTCTCCTCTGCCTCACACCTGTAGTGACCCTGCAAGTACTACCTGGTATATCTGGCTCCATAACCTAGACAAATCTCCAAATCACCTCAGAAAGGGTAAGGTAAGCCCTGAATTTACGGCCTATTAAATTAAATCATTGCTTCATGCATATTCTAAGTCCTAAAGCATGCATTAGCTAACATAAATCCCCAGTAGAATTAAAATTGCATGTTCATTAAATGCGCAGGCTTTTGAAAAAATTTCGCCAGTCTCCTTTGTAAAATGGAATGTCTGCATGCACATAAGCATGACTAGGTGGCCATTCAGTAGCACACCTACCCAAAAATATGAACAGTTCATATATATGAAAAAAAAAATCAAAATCAAACTCACCATGGAAGCTAAATTACCATGTGTATTTTTAGTTGAAAATCCAGATTCATTTGTCCTCGAGCAGGATGAGTAAACTGGCCAAAAAGGGAGCCAATTGACTGTCTCAGAAATTAAATCTTTTTACATCAAAAATTTTAGCGTAGTAAAACATGCATATTTACTAAGTCTGAAATTTTTTATCGAGTCATATAAGCATGTATATTCACTATATTGTGTTTAGAAGTATTTTGTATGAAATCTAACGTTCTAACGGTCAAAACTTAAAACGAAAGGATGTAAACGTTACCAGAGATGTGCAGAATGGTTATACTGGTGACAGAATTTGAAAAAGCAGTCCGAACTCAGTAGATCTGAAGAAGAAATCTTGGATTTTCTTTATAGTTCAAACTTGAAAATGATTTATGAAAGCCACGGGGGGCCAAGTTATACTCGAAGTGAGTAGCAACTCCACATGCGGCAGCCGCAAGTGGACCTACGGCTTCCTAAGGTGGGTCCCACCCCCTCCGATTCAGACCAATTAAATGTAAGCGGAGTTTACAGAAGCTGAAAAGTTAAATCAGGGAAAAAACTGCTACGAGATTGAGCGGATTGGCCTGAAACCCTGATTCTAAGCGTCAAGCTCCTGACGAAGGAAGGAACTTCATGTAAACCATTGGTAGAGACCCTGAAGTGGTATTCGAAATGCCGATTATGAAAATTGCTGAAAATGTCCTATGTCAGAGCATTGGGAAGGTTCGACGTTGTGAACAGCGGCTTTTGAATGTGTCAAAGTATCCAGATTTGTTCAAAGATGTGATTTATCAGAAATATCATGCCCACATCGAGACCAATTAGGTCTGACATTGCAAACCATTGGCAACAACTCCAACAAAGCATCGGGAACGAGCCGGTGATGAAAGCCGTTGATAACTATTTCAACGAAGGTCAGAGTATCTGACACTGCAAACCGTTGGCAGCAACTCTAGCGTGGCATTAGAGACGAGCCGGTGATGAAAGCCGCTGAAAACTACTTCAGCAAGGGTCAGATTGGCTGACATTATAAACCGTTGGTGACAACTCCAGCGTGGCATCAGGGACAAGTCGTGATGAAAGCCATTGAAAACTACTTCAGCGAAGGTCAGATTGGTTAACATTGCAAACAGTTGGTGATAACTCCAGCGTAGCATCGGGAATGAGCCAGTGATAAAAGCCGTTGAGAATTACTTCGACAAAGGTCAGAGTATCTGACACTGCAAACCGTTGGCGACAACTCCAGCGTAGCATCGGGAATGAGCCGGTGATAAAAGCCATTGAGAATTACTTCGATGAAGATCAGAGTATCTGATATTGCAAACATTTGGTGACAACTCCAGCGTAGCATCGGTAACGAGCCGGTGATGAAAGCCATTACAAACTGCAACATCGAGATCAGGTAGATCTGACATTGCAAATCATTGTCAACTACTCCAGCGTAGTATCGTGAATGATCTAATAATGGGAAGTGCGGAAAATTTTTCCCTAGAAAGAACAGATAATGGAATCTGTTATACAAATCCCCAGTTGGAACATCGAGAAGGTTCGTTGGTTCAACTGACCGTTGTAAACTACCACTCAAGTAGGCGCCGAGAAGGTTAGGCAATGGTCAAATTTTGCAAATTACCGTTCGAGTACGCATCAAAAGAGTTCTATGAAAGCTATCATTGACAACGTCATCCCCAGCAGAAGGTGCGGGAATTGTCAGTGATAGAATACCGTGGCAGCTAACACCACAAAAGCATATAGCATTCATAACATGGCATATTATGCATCACATTACTTTTGCAGTTGTCATATTTCCAGTGTCTAGCAGTCTTTATCCTGTTCATTCCATTGCATTACATAAACATGATAAAGAGGGGCATCTGTAGACACTCAAAATTTTGCATTCCTGTTACTAACCCTGTAGGAGGGCAAAACCAGATCAACCCTGACGACAACCTCGGGAGGTACAGTCACCCTGGCGACAACACCGGGATGTCAAGTCAAACCCCGGCGACAACCCCGGGAGGTACAGTCACCCCGACGACAACACCGGAATGTCAAGTCGACCTTGGCAACAACCCCGGGAGACCAGATCAACCTTCAAAGACAGCCCCGAAGCATCAAATCATCCTTAGAGATAACCCTGAGAAAGAACAGAGTTGGTTGGGATCAAAACATCGGAGACGATCCCGAGAAATAGTCGAAAACCATGTAAATCCTGGAGATAACCCCTGAAAGGGTAAAATGGTCATTTTATTAACTTGACATCAAATCAAGTCAAAATCAAGTCCAATCAATGCAATGAGGGTCAGACAGAACCATAACATCAATCCCGAGTGAAAATAGCACAAAATAGCTCAACGAATGGACTATAAAAATTCAAAGATCTGGTCATGGACTCATCTTCCAAGATTCAGAAAAGGTCAAATCCCATGTCATTATGTAGCTCTCGGGAAGAGCTTTTTGGAAAGGCATAGCACTCCTCAAACGGACTCCCGGATTAAAAGTTATGAAGGTTCGAAGCAGACATCACGTTGATCGGAGTGCACATACTTCGAGATAATGGATCCCGCGAGAGTGGGGCCCACTCGGGGAGCCGTACCTCTACCCGCAGCTGCCGCGAGTATACCCGCTACCATCTAGTCTATAAATAAGACCCCCCACCCTTGCAAAAAAAGAAGAAAAAATAGAAATAAATAGAAAAACTCCGTCCATTTCGACCCTTAGGCCTACCTCTAGTGCTCCAAACCTCGATTTTATTCTTCTAATGCGCTTGCATACATATATTCTACAACATATCAAGTTTTAACCGGTGGAAACAGAGATTTGAAGCCCTCCGAGTGGCATAAAGTCCGTAACGCTGTCCATTGTAAGTTTTTTTACGATCAAAAGCTGTTTACTGATTTATCATACATATGTGAACATATATCTTATAGCTTTTGATTTCGCCTAGATTTCAAATTCGTGGCCTTTCTAGCTTACTTTTAAGTATATATAAGTTTTTAATTGCTTGCACAGCCTAGATTGCTAATCCGTGGCTTTTTACCGCTTATATATATATATATATATATATATATATATATATATATATATATATATATATATATATATATATATATATATATATATATATACTAATTTGTTGGGTCTGGATTGCTAATCCGTGACCTTTTCAGCTTTATTATATAAATAACTGACTATATAGATACTAACATTCAATTTCTTCAAGCCTAGATTATAAATTTTGTGGAATTTACAGCTTATATATATAACTATATATATATATATATATAGATATTCTGACTTCTTTAGTCTGGAATGCTAATTCGTGGTTTTTTATAGCTTTTATATATATAATTATATATATACTAACTCGTTTGGCCTGGATTGGAAATCCGTGGACTTTTCAACTTTAATATATATATATATATATATATATATATATATACTAACTGTATATATTAACATTTCATTCAGTCAGGCCTGAATTGGAAATCTGTGGCCTTTTTCAGCTTATATATATATTTACATTTTCTCAGTTGGTCCTAGAATGGAAATCCGTGGCCCTTTACAGCTTATATATATATATATATATTCTTTATTCAATGTGATTAAATATCTGTTTTAATTATTCATTTGATATAAATATGTGCTAATGTAAATTTTGTGGATTAGATTCATCTAAATCTTGCCATTTCTAACTTTCAAACAGTTCAAAATCGGTCAAACCGGAACCAGGGAGCTAGAATGGCTAATATTTATTTAAATCTAGCTTTCTTTCTAGTTTTGTAAATATTAAAGCGTCTACGCGACCCTAGATCCATATCTAGTGGGAACGGAAAGTTTCAGCTACACGCATGCAAGGATTTAACTGATGAATCCTTTGTTTTGCGACGTCTAGAGTACAATTTGCATTATATGTCAATATCTTTGCTATGCAGGCTTTTTGATATTATTCTGTGAGCCTAGGAATCGTGGGATCTAAGATCAACCACACGGATCTAAATTCGATTCCCACGATGGATAACTTTGCATTGTAAATACATCCTGCCAGTTTTTCTTGTAAATATAAATCAGATGGACCTTAAAACGGTTGTCCGGATTTAAGGTCTCAACGTAGTAAATATTGGTTTGTAGTGCTCAGGTCACTTCGATGGCTTTCATGCCCATAAGAAGACCGACACTTGTCTATACATTCTGTGGTCGATGATGCTTCGCATCCCGACAATAAAATCCAAATCAAGCGAATATGGAATAAAATGGAAGTATCAAAAGGCTTTAATTCCTATACGAGCGAAAGGGTTTGAAAACCATCTTTTAAAACGTCATTTTCATATCTTGTCTAAAATGGACTTTTCAAACAAATCAAACCCTTTATATATAGGTCCAACGAAGCATGGCACTACTTCCAATCAAACACGTAGGCTCAATTACTTCAAGCATACACACACATTGTAAATAAAAAAGGGAAAATTGAAAAGATGAAGTAACCGTGTTTCACGGAAGTCGGGGGGTGCATAACACCTTCCCCCCGCTTAACCAAGCCCCCGAACTTTATGAATCTTGATTTTTATGGCCAAGTTTTGACAGCGTCCAGTAATTGGGCCTACTTGCAAACTTTTCAATCAAAACTCGGTTGAGTTGGTACAACCATTTCAAATATACCAACTGACGACTCTGTAAACCTTTCTGTTAGGAATATGCATGAGAATGTTATTCCAATTTATATAAGATTTGATAATGAACTTAATGAATGAATATGCAAATATGTTTGCATTGATGGAAGATGTAAAGTCCTTAATAGATGATAGACAATATGTACAAGGACTTAGACAGAAAATATCAAATGTGTTAGGTTGATCCTACATGAATGAACAGCTTTGTGAAGTCCTTAAAAAGATTACAATGTACAAGGACTACGAGTAGAAAGATCAAGCTTGTTAGGTTGATCTTGTAAAATGTAATAGATAGGCTCGTCTGATCGTGGTGCACTGCACCAACAATCGCAGTCTGCCAAGAGAGTCTAGGCAGAATCGTAGTCTATCAAGGCAGAACCGTAGTTTGTAAAGATAGACGCTCTCAAAATAGCAGTCTGCCTAGAAGGCCACTTCAAGATCGTGGAGACAGCCTGCCAAGCGCCTGTCGAGCGCCTGCCGAGCCAAGTTAAGAATAGTAGGCTTCACTCGAAGACGTGGAGTCTGCAGATCATAACCGAGGCAGAAATCATAGTCGGGCAGATCAGTCAAGAGACTGCAGACTACACTCAGAGTCGCAGACTACACTCGGAGTTGTAGTGTCTGCAGAGCAAAATCCAGATCGTAGTCAGCAAAACCAAAGTCAGATCATAGTCTGCAGAACTAAAGCCAAATCATAGTCAATCAAATGCTCATAAATGCCAAGAAAGAATCGTAGAGACTCCAATATTCTCAACGGATGAGCATTGCAGAAGTATACACAAAGATCTCACTCTCTGGTAATGTGACGCCCCTAAATTCCAGGACCGCCACTTGGTCTCTCGAATTCGGTTCATCACGTGCTCATGGTAATACATCGCAATAATGATAACTAAATATCACACAACCACAACGGAAAATCTATTCTAGAATAATTTACAATGATTTATTATAATTATTCCCCCAAGTCTCGCAACCTACAGTACTTAATAGATTACATAGCAATATCAATTAACGACTTGTTATATAATCTAACTTAAGCTTAAACATAAACAAATCCAGTCTTACTACATCATCTTCACACAATATTAATATATTTGAAACATAACAGACATAAGCTAGTTGGTAGCCTTGCCCTTGCCCTTATCAATGCCCGAAGGTTCGCCATGCTCTGCCTTAACTGAAATGTTTTAGGGAAAGCAAGAATGAGCACAAATTGCCCAGCAAGTAATATACAATAAGGGTGAATAATAAGATTCTCAATTCTCGAAAGGGTATAGCAAGATTTGATAGCTCAAGAATAACAAGAATACCAACAGTTCTCAATAACAGTCGCTAAGGACAGGATAATATCAATATGATTCAATAATAAGTCAATTCAATAGTTCAAATAATTGAATACTGAGTAGTCACTACAGACTATGAACTTCTACTAGAATTGACAGTAATAAACTGAAAATCCAACAAAAACAGGTACAACAGGTGATCAGCCTAAAGTACCCTTGTTATGCATAACAATCAATCATACTCAAGTGTGCACGTCGGTTCTCCGACAATTATATATTCCCTTCAAAGAAGGTTGTTCTTCTCAGTCAAATATAAGATCCCGCACCAATCAATTAGTTTGGGTTGCTTTTCAATAACATAAGTCCAGCCGAATCAAATGGCATAGACACTTTCACAATATTCAAGAACAATACTAAGTTCAGCATGAATAATAGCTTTAATGAAATAAGAGTTCAAGTATGCTAATTCAATTCAATCGATTAAATAGGAAACTAGTTCGCAATACACAAGATAGGATACTTGCATAGTAAAAGAGTATAAGTTAGGAAACTTTCACAATCATAGATTTCCTTGCATAAAGTAAATGCGTCGGTTAGGATACTTGCACTTTAAAAGAGTGTAAGTAAGAGAACTTGCCTTAGCGTAGTTTATCCACGAAAAGCAATCAACACTTTCGAATTCCTATCGTAATACAGTTACGTATATATATGATATTCATTAGTCATATAATTTAACTTCACATTTTCTCTTTGAATATACGATCAACACATAAGGTAAGTTTTACCTAGCTACACAGTTATATAGAATATAATTTCTATCCTTAACGTTCCTTCTTTAGAGTTTAAACGCATTCTCATATTATATAAGATCTCAACAATTAGCAAACATGCTTGCATATTATTAATATCACATAAGACCAAAATCAATACTAAATATATTTCATTTTAGCAAGTTACGGCATCTCCTTAAGTTAACCGTCAAAATCGGGTTCAAGTAACATCATATAATATCACGTAGCATGTATTCATATTTAAAGGATACTTTCATGCTTGTATAACTTTTCCAAATCCAATCGTACATGGTATAGGTTCTTAAGTTAATACTTAAAGCCATTCAAGGACACGAACTCATATGGTCTAACATGGTCGCTTTTAAACACATAAGATATTCATATAACTTGTATTAGTCATGCTCATGAGTACTCGTATTGCATATATGTAGCTAGCATTGTTATTATCTTGAAAACATGCTTTGTTTATGCTAAACTTTAATCACGGCAACCAATCATGGTATATATATATGCATGACACATGAATAAGTCTAAGAGTACTATCACATGTGTCCATAAATATCAGAATTTAAATCTCCACGTATCGTGTTAATGCTCACGTGCAAGGCTTGTATTTATATTAGTGAATCTTACTAATAGAGCCTAACATGTTCATGCTTCCTTACGAACTATATAAACACAAGTTAAGGCTTCATTCATATATTTCAAAGTTATCTAAACATGCTCATAACATCAAAACGACTATATAGCATTTACATGATCATATCCACCTTCAAACTTACATTTTTGTTAGGAATGAGCACAAGTTAGGTTCACATGTTCATATTTTATTACGGAACCAATATAGATAAGCTAACATGCACTTCATGTGTCTCTAGGTGGTACTAACGTGCTTGCAAGGTCAGTATGTAAACATGCTTTATAATGTTAATGATTGTTTATGAAATTTTAAGTTCGTTTCCAAGCTTCATGTCATTTTGTTAACCATGCATGCTAATACACTAAAACATGCTTACATTGCCTCATTAGGTTTATATATATGTATTAATCATGCTTCCATGCTTGTTTAAACAAAAATCAACCAATTAGTACATAACAGTTTTGTTGCAGAATGCAGAAAACTGCAAACAGAGGTCGGCGCTGCGGCGCGGCAACAGCAGCCATATTCTAGCGCTGCGGCGCGGGTGGCGCTGCGACGCGGCGCTGCGGCGCTGCGGCGCGGGTGGCGCTGCCACGCGGGTGGCGCTGCGACGCGGCGCTGCGGCGCTGGCTGCGGCGTTGCGGCGTGGGGACAGTTCCTCAGTTCAGACTGCAGCGAAACCGACCCAAAACCTCCCATTTTATCGATCTCGACATACCCATATGCTATTAGACTAACCTTTTTAACTTACTAACACATATATATGCTTATATAACAGTCAATCGCCCAAACGATTCCCAATTTCATGAACTTCAACTAATTTCACGAATTCGATGCTTTACAGAAATTACAGAGCAACAATGGAAATGAAAGTCAAGAAAGCTATATAGTGGTTCCATCACGTATGTATGTTCATATAACAACAATATAAGGGTTCTACAAACCAATCATGAACCAATTTGGCATAATCAAAAATTTGTAGGAAACTTCGGAAAAAGAAAACGAAAATGAAGAACAAAGGAAGAGGGATTATACCTCTGCTAGGATTCCAATATAGTTTGCTGCTAATCCAACTTCTCCTACTGATATATGTATATTGCTTTCACTCACCACTTATGCAAACTCTCAGCAAATTGAAAACGAAGAAACATGGCTGCTATTTATAGAAGAATCCTTACACAGACAATGCAATTGTCCATTAAATTGAACCACTAGATTGAAGCTTTGTATATCAGCTAAGGAAGAGTTGGTAGAGTGGTTGAAGAACACTGTTGTGCCCACTCCCCGTATCATGATTTGCTAGAATGCTGAGTTTGAGAACGTAGGAGTAGGCTAGCTTCATGAGTGTTTTACGTGTACAAGGTTTGTGTCTTATTAATATGGGACAAGGCATAAAAATCTCAGCATTTCCAATTTGTAAACAAACTAGTGTTAATACTTAGGTTATATACACACACATAATTAGACACTTAGGTCTTTAATTGAAATGTCACAATAATTCATATACTGTAGTAAGTGTAAATTGACACGCATAATCCATGTACATTTTGTTAATACCGGATATAATCTAATCAGATGTTAACACATTACACTGTCTCCTTTATTAAAACTAATTGTTTACAATATGTTCATGATATATTATACAATGTATACCCACATATTTATTGTCAATCAAGTTATTAATCAAGTAGCTCACATGGTTTAATAAGCCTTACCATATAATAGTGTCATATTACACTTCACATAATACATAGTCAGCTAATATATGCTACACATTTAATTCGCATGCTTGCACATATAATTTCTCATCTTATAAATTGAATATTAATTAATAATATACACATATCCTACATCAATCAATATAATTGTTAACCTCCATAACAATTTAATTAACCCTTATATGATTAATTATCACTTTGATATAAATCTTATTATATTTATAAACATGTTGCTCATTATTATTATGTTTCTTGCAATAATAATAATCACATATTATTAATTAATCCTCATTAGTATTTTATAACAGTTAATTAATATTCTTCAATTAACAATTTATATAGATTAATTGTTCGCTTAAATTAATATAATCATTCTTATATTACGTCACTGTGCCACACAAGGCAATCAACGAGTTTATCACAAACTCCACCAATTTCTCAATTATTATAATTATTCAATTATATATAATTGAATTAATTCATCTCATAACACAAAATTATTTATATTCAAATAAATTCTCATTTCCATTAATATATTTATTTAATAATATATGGAAATTCTCGGGTATTACATCCTCCCCCCCTTATAAAAATTCCGTCCCGGAATTGCTACAAGGTTACACAAATAGATGGGGATAGTCCCTCATCATCCTATCTTCTAACTCCCACGTTGCCTCCTCGACATCGTGGTTACGCCAAATTACTTTTACAGATGAAATAACTTTATTTCTCAAAGTTTGTTCTTTCCTATCTAATATCTGGACAGGAATTTCTTCATACGCCAAGTTCTTCTCCACTTGAATGGGCTCGTAAGAAATCACGTGCTTGTAGTCGGCCTTGTACGGTCGCAACACAGAAATGTGGAACACGTTGTGGATATGCTCCAACTCGGGTGGTAACGCAACTTTGTATGCCACTTCGCCCAATCGCTTCAGTATCTCGAACGGTCCTATGAATCTTGGACTCAATTTTCCTTTCTTGCCGAAACGGATTTTTCCCTTCCATGGAGATACCTTCAAGAATACGAAACTGCCGACTTTGAAGTCTCGGTCCTGCCGATGTAAATCTGCGTATTTCTTCTGGCGGTCTTGAGCTGCTACAAGTCTGGCTCTTATCACTGTCACCACGTCTGCGATTTGTTGAACTAACTCTGGTCCGAGTATTCGTCGTTCTCCGACTTCGTCCCAACATAACGGCGTTCTGCACTTTCTCCCGTAAAGAGCTTCGTACGGTGGTATGCCGATACTCGCATGGTAGCTATTATTATATGCGAATTCTACTAAGGGTAGGTGGTCGTCCCAATTTCCCTTAAAATCCATCACGCAAGTCCTAAGCATGTCTTCTAGCGTTTGTATTGTTCGCTCACTTTGTCCTTCTGTTTGAGGATGATAAGCTGTACTCAACCTCAACTGCGTTCCCATTCTTTTTTGCAAACTCTTCCAAAAATTGGACGTGAAGCGCGGATCTCTATCAGAGACAATTGACACCGGCACTCCATGTCGTGAAACAATTTCTTTTACATATAGGCTTGCTAATTGGTTCAAACTGTAGCGGATCTTGATTGGTAGAAAGTGTGCGGTCTTCGTTAGTCGATCCACGATAACCCAAATAGCATCATAACCTTTCTGTGTAACTGGAAGTCCTACCACGAAGTCCATGGTAATATGCTCCCATTTCCACTCTGGTATTTCTAATGGTTGTAGTAAACCACTCGGCCGCTGATGCTCTGCTTTAACGCGTTGGCAAGTCAAACATCTACTGACGCACTCTGCGACTTCCCGTTTTAAATTGGGCCACCAAAAATGTTGCCTTAGATCTCGGTACTTCTTTGTGCCTCCCGGATGAACGGAATATGTCGTATTGTGTGCCTCGTGCAAAATCTCTTCCCTCAACTCGGTTACCGCTGGTACCCACACTCTCCCTTCAAATCTCAAAATACCATCTTTATCCATTTGAAATTTTTCTTCCTCATTTTCTGTGATCCTCTTTCGGATTTTCTCACACTCTTCATCCTTTTCCTGAGCTTCCTTTACTCTATCCAACAACGTCGGACAAGCTTCCATTACAATTAACTTCTCACCAGACTTTTCTGGTCCTTTCACTTCTATCTCCAATTTCTCCATCTCTCTTATCAACTCTTCCTGAGTCATCAAATTAAACAACTTCTCCCTTCCTTTCCTGCTCAGAGCAGTCGGCAACCACATTTGCCTTTCCCGGGTGATAAAGAATATCGCAGTCATAGTCTTTGATTAATTCTAACCACCTTCTCTGCCGCATGTTTAACTCCTTCTGTGTGAAGATATATTTCAGACTTTTGTGGTCCGTGTATATCTCACATTTTTCTCCGTATAGATAATGTCTCCATATCTTTAACGCAAAAACTACTGCCGCTAACTCTAAGTCGTGAGTGGGGTATCGTTTTTCGTAATCCTTCAATTGTCGTGATGCATATGCAATGACCTTGCCATGCTGCATAAGCACACAGCCAAGCCCCTTGTGCGATGCATCACTATACACCACAAAATTTCCCGCATCATCTAGTAATGATAACACAGGTGCTTCGCTCAATCTCCTCTTCAGTTCTTGAAAACTTTCTTCGCATTTGTCGGTCCATACAAATTTCACTGTCTTTCTAGTCAAATTGGTCAACGGGGTTGCTATCTTAGAAAAATCTTGGATGAATCTTCGATAGTACCCAGCTAACCCTAGAAAGCTTCTCACCTCCGTCGGTGTTCTCGGTTGTTCCCAATTACTTACTGCTTCGACCTTTGCAGGGTCTACTGAGATTCCATTCTTATCCACCACGTGGCCTAAGAATTGAACCTTCTCCATCCAAAATTAGCACTTAGAAAATTTTGGATACATCTTCTCCTTCCTTAGTGCCTCCAAAACAATCTTCAGATGTTCGGCGTGTTCTTCCTCTGTCTTTGAGTAGATCAAAATGTCGTCGATAAAAACCACTACAAATTTATCCAAGTATGGCTTGAAAACTCGGTTCATCAAGTCCATAAATGCTGCCGGAGCATTAGTCAATCCGAATGACATTACCAAAAACTCGTAGTGTCCATAACGGGTTCGAAACGCAGTCTTTGGTATGTCCTCATCCCTCACTTTCAGTTGATGATATCCTGTTCGTAGGTCGATCTTTGAGAAACACTTTGCTCCCTTCAGTTGATCAAATAAGTCGTCTATCCTCGGTAGCGGATACCGGTTCTTGATCGTTACTCTGTTCAATTCTCGATAATCGATACAGAGCCTCATCGATCCGTCCTTCTTCTTAACGAATAGTACTGGTGCTCCCCAAGGAGAAACACTCGGTCGAATGTAACCCTTATCCAACAATTCTTGTAATTGTATCATCAATTCCTTCATTTCTACTGGCGCCATACGATATGGAGCTTTCGAAATCGGTGCCGTTCCCTGTGCTAAGTCTATTACGAATTCGATTTCTCTGTCTGGCGGAAGACCAGGCAGATCGTCCGGAAACACATCTTGGAATTCATTAACTACGTATATATCCTTAATTTCTACTCCCTTTTTCCGAGTATCAACGATGTAAGCTAAATATCCTACACATCCTTTCCTTAACAATTTCTTGGCCTGCATCATCGTAACGCAACACGATTGCTTAAGAGATGAGCTACTATAAAACACTACCTTAGACTTACTCGGAGTCTGAAGGTTCACACATTTGTTCTGACAGTCAATTATCGCAGCATGGTTATACAACCAATCCATTCCCAGTATTACGTCAAATTCTCCCAGTCTAATAGGAATCAAGTCTACGCTCAGTTCATGTTTACTAATACTTGCGCGACAATTTTGATAAACGTATTCTACAGGGATCACTTCCTTATTAGCAACTTCTATGATCAAAGGATTTTCTAAAAGTTCTCGGGGTGTACTAAGTCTACTAGCAAATTCTTCAGATACAAAAGAACAGGTGGCACCCGAATCAAATAATACATAAGCATTTATATCATTGATTGGGATTATACCTGACACCACGTCCTTCGCAGCCACTGCGTCTTGGAAGGTCATGTTAAAGGTTCTGGCGGTTGGGCGGTTGGATTGTGCCGGTCCACCGATCATCAGCTTGTTGCCTCCTTGCTGATTACTACCCCCGCCACTTCCCTTCTTTGGGCAGTCCTTAATTCGGTGCTCCGTCGAGCCACACGCAAAGCATCCTTGTATCTTTTTCGGTTTCAAACAGTTGGGCGAGATGTGCCCTTCCTGTCCGCAGTTGTAGCAAGTGCCACGTCCCTTC
The DNA here is from genome assembly GCA_020205555.1 of Panax stipuleanatus. Taxonomy (NCBI): domain Eukaryota; kingdom Viridiplantae; phylum Streptophyta; class Magnoliopsida; order Apiales; family Araliaceae; genus Panax; species Panax stipuleanatus. The sequence continues at coordinate 85,295,527 of CM035123.1, forward strand.
CAGCACTCACCCTGGTGATTCTTCCCACACTTCGGGCATCCTTCAGCCCTCTTCTTGAAACCTCCACGAAAATTCCCTGATTGATTATTGTTGTTTTTGTTGTGGTTGTTATTCTCCCACTTTCTCTTTCCCAAGTTGCTTCCTCCGCTACTGCTTCCTCCCGTACGATTCTCTCCTCCAGTATTCTTTCCTTTCTTTTCCTTGTTATACATACTTAAGGCCTCACTGCCACCTTCCGCAATGATTGCCTTCTCCAGTAATGTTGCAAAGGAATCGATTTGAAGAACTGACACCTTATTGAATAGCCACGGCTTCAGCCCTTGTACGAAGCGTCTAGCCTTCCTCTCTTCATCACCAACTTGGTGCTCCGCAAATCGCGCTAGTTCGTTAAACCTAGCCGCGTATTGCGCCACCGTCATCTCACCTTGTTTTAAGTCTAGGAATTTCACCTCCATCCGATTCTTCATACTCTTTGGGAAGTAATTCTCGAAGAACAGCGTCTTAAACTTATCACAAGCTATTATCCCTTCTCCAGCTCTTTGTTGATTAGCCTCCCACCAGTAGTTCGCTTCTCCCCTCATCATGTACGTGGCAAACACCGTCTTCTGATCTTCGCCTACGCTAGCTATAGTGAAAGCTTTTTCGATCTCTTTGATCCACGTTTGTGCGACGATTGGGTCGGTAGTTCCCTCGAACTCCGGGGGTCCTACACTCTTAAAGTCTTTAAAGGTTGTTACTGGCACAGTTTGAGGGTTCGGGCGAACGGGTTCATTGTTCCTTCCCCTTAAGGCTTCTCCTAACAAGTCTACCAGTTTCTGGATCGGGTTTACTTGTTCTCTCTCATTGTTAACGGATTCTTCGGGTGCAGTCAATCTACGTCTGGGCGGCATTATCTGCATCACAATTTCATTTTATTATTATTCAAGTATATCACTTAAGTATTTCTTTTAATACTAAAAGAATAAATTTATAACACGTTTCTAAAGTCAACTCCATTTATATTCATATGCCAAATCGTTTCATTACATGATTTTCCTAGCATACTGCTATAAATGTTATCACATATATCCCCTAATATCACAAAAGACGGGGAATATACCAACCTACTACCATACTACCCCTCTAACAAAAGCTAACTAGGGGTTTACATCATCATCCCACATCTTACACAAAAGATCGGGATTACAACATAGTATATACAATACATAAAGACACAACTAGTACTACCACTAGACTGACTAAGGAAATCTCATCCCATCATCCCGCGCTCCACTGCGCTCTTGTACTCCAACTGTGCTATATACGTAACCAGCTCTCGGCTCAAGGTATGTAGAGTCTGTCCCTGTTCTGCCGGGTAGTGGTACACACCATCAATTACCCTTTCAAAAGCTGAACGGAACACATACCCCATCTTGTTTATCTTTCTGTTCTTGCACCTGACCTCGTCCTCAAGGTCGTCAGCTCTCTCATTGGACGCTTCCCACTTCTCCTCGAAGTGTAACCTATCCATCACCTCCAACTCTAGCTGAGTACGGAGTGCCTCTTTCTCAGTTTTCTCACTCAGCTCCCTCTGCTCAACCTCTTCTAGCTTCTCTGCCAAATCTACATTCCTAGCCACTGACCTATGAAACAGAGTCCCCATCTGGATCCCTGCCTCCCTACGGTAGGCAATCTCCACCTCTAACTCTTGCATAGCCAGCTTCCTCTGGTGGTCCTCGTCCCTTAGCTTCTGGAACTCGGACTCTCTCTCTTGGGCCTCTGCCTCCAGCTCCTGAACTCTGTAGTCTAACTCTAGGATCCGCTCCTCGTACTCGCCTAACATCTGTTCCTCTATAGTAGCCTCATCAGAGTCCTCTACTGGCTCATCCTCCATCGGCTCCTCCTCTGGATCAGACTCTATCTCAATCTCGTCCTCGTTGTCGGACTCGAACGGTGCATCCTGTGACTACAGCTTTGATACCAACCTGTGACGCCCCCAAATTCCAGGACCGCCACTTGGTCTCTCGAATTCGGTTCATCACGTGCTCATGGTAATACATCGCAATAATGATAACTAAATATCACACAACCACAGCGGAAAATCTATTCTAGAATAATTTACAATGATTTATTATAATTATTCCCCCAAGTCTCGCAACCTACAGTACTTAATAGATTACATAGCAATATCAATTAACGACTTGTTATATAATCTAACTTAAGCTTAAACATAAACAAATCCAGTCTTACTACATCATCTTCACACAATATTAATATATTTGAAACATAACAGACATAAGCTAGTTGGTAGCCTTGCCCTTGCCCTTATCAATGCCCGAAGGTTCGCCATGCTCTGCCTTAACTGAAATGTTTTAGGGAAAGCAAGAATGAGCACAAATTGCCCAGCAAGTAATATACAATAACGGTGAATAATAAGATTCTCAATTCTCGAAAGGGTATAGCAAGATTTTATAGCTCAAGAATAACAAGAATATCAACAGTTCTCAATAACAGTCGCTAAGGACAGGATAATATCAATATGATTCAATAATAAGTCAATTCAAGATTTCAAATAATTGAATATTGAGTAGTCACTACGGACTATGAACTTCTACTAGAATTGACAGTAATAAACTGAAAATCCAACAAAAACAGGTACAACAGGTGATCAGCCTAAAGTACCCTTGTTATGCATAACAATCAATCATACTCAAGTGTGCACGTCGGTTCTCCGACAATTATATATTCCCTTCAAAGAAGGTTGTTCTTCTCAGTCAAATACAAGATCCCGCACCAATCAATTAGTTTGGGTTGCTTTTCAATAACATAAGTCCAGCCGAATCAAATGGCATAGACACTTTCACAATATTCAAGAACAATACTAAGTTCAGCATGAATAATAGCTTTAATGAAATAAGAGTTCAAGTATGCTAATTCAATTCAACCGATTAAATAGGAAACTAGTTCGCAATACACAAGATAGGATACTTGCATAGTAAAAGAGTATAAGTTAGGAAACTTTCACAATCATAGATTTCCTTGCATAAAGTAAATGCGTCGGTTAGGATACTTGCACTTTAAAAGAGTGTAAGTAAGAGAACTTGCCTTCAGCGTAGTTTATCCACGAAAAGCAATCAACACTTTCGAATTCCTATCGTAATACAGTTACGTATATATATGATATTCATTAGTCATATAATTTAACTTCACATTTTCTCTTTGAATATACGATCAACACATAAGGTAAGTTTTACCTAGCTACACAGTTATATAGAATATAATTTCTATCCTTAACGTTCCTTCTTTAGAGTTTAAACGCATTCTCATATTATATAAGATCTCAACAATTAGCAAACATGCTTGCATATTATTAATATCACATAAGACCACAATCAATACTAAATATATTTCATTTTAGCAAGTTACGGCATCTCCTTAAGTTAACCGTCACAATCGGGTTCAAGTAACATCATATAATATCACGTAGCATGTATTCATATTTAAAGGATACTTTCATGCTTGTATAACTTTTCCAAATCCAATCGTACATGGTATAGGTTCTTAAGTTAATACTTAAAGCCATTCAAGGACACGAACTCATATGGTCTAACATGGTCGCTTTTAAACACATAAGATATTCATATAACTTGTATTAGTCATGCTCATGAGTACTCGTATTGCATATATGTAGCTAGCATTGTTATTATCTTGAAAACATGCTTTGTTTATGCTAAACTTTAATCACGGCAACCAATCATGGTATATATATATGCATGACACATGAATGAGTCTAAGAGTACTATCACATGTGTCCATAAATACCAGAATTTAAATCTCCACGTATCATGTTAATGCTCACGTGCAAGGCTTGTATTTCTATTAGTGAATCTTACTAATAGAGCCTAACATGTTCATGCTTCCTTACGAACTATATAAACACAAGTTAAGGCTTCATTCATATATTTCAAAGTTATCTAAACATGCTCATAACATCAAAACGACTATATAGCATTTACATGATCATATCCACCTTCAAACTTACATTTTTGTTAGGAATGAGCACAAGTTAGGTTCACATGTTCATATTTTATTACGGAACCAATATAGATAAGCTAACATGTACTTCATGTGTCTCTAGGTGGTACTAACGTGCTTGCAAGGTCAGTATGTAAACATGCTTTATAATGTTAATGATTGTTTATGAAATTTTAAGTTCGTTTCCAAGCTTCATGTCATTTTGTTAACCATGCATGCTAATACACTAAAACATGCTTACATTGCCTCATTAGGTTTATATATATGTATTAATCATGCTTTCATGCTTGTTTAAACAAAAATCAACCAATTAGTACATAACAGTTTTGTTGCAGAATGCAGAAAACTGCACATAGAGGATGGCGCTGCGGCGCGGCAACAGCAGCCATATTCTAGCACTGCGGCGCGGGTGGGCGCTGCGGCGCTGCGGCGCTCGCTGCGGCGCTGCGGCGTGGGGACAGTTCCTCAGTTCAGACTGCAGCGAAACCGACCCAAAACCTCCCATTTTATCGATCTCGACATACCCATATGCTATTATACTAACCTTTTTAACTTACTAACACATATATATGCTTATATAACAGTCAATCGCCCAAACAATTCCCAATTTCATGAACTTCAACTAATTTCACGAATTCAATGCTTTAAAGAAATTACAGAGCAACAATGGAAATGAAAGTCAAGAAAGCAATATAGTGGTTCCATCACGTATGTATGTTCATATAACAACAATATAAGGGTTCTACAAACCAATCATGAACCAATTTGGCATAATCAAAAATTTGTAGGAAACTTCGAAAACAGAAAACGAAAATGAAGAACAAAGGAAGAGGGATTATACCTCTGCTAGGATTCCAATATAGTTTGCTACTAATCCAACTTCTCCTACTGATATATGTATATTGCTTTCACTCACCACTTATGCAAACTCTCAGCAAATTGAAAACGAAGAAACATGGCTGCTATTTATAGAAGAATCCTTACACAGACAATGCAATTGTCCATTAAATTGAACCACTAGATTGAAGCTTTGTATATCAGCTAAGGAAGAGTTGGTAGAGTGGTTGAAGAACACTGTTGTGCCCACTCCCCGTATCATGATTTGCTAGAATGCTGAGTTTGAGAACGTAGGAGTAGGCTAGCTTCATGAGTGTTTTACGTGTACAAGGTTTGTGTCTTATTAATATGGGACAAGGCATAAAAATCTCAGCATTTCCAATTTGTAAACAAACTAGTGTTAATACTTAGGTTATATACACACACATAATTAGACACTTAGGTCTTTAATTGAAATGTCACAATAAGTCATATACTGTAGTAAGTGTAAATTGACACGTATAATCCATGTACATTTTGTTAATACCGGATATAATCTAATCAGATGTTAACACATTACATTGTCTCCTTTATTAAAACTAATTGTTTACAATATGTTCATGATATATTATACAATGTATACCCACATATTTATTGTCAATCAAGTTATTAATCAAGTAGCTCACATGGTTTAATAAGCCTTACCATATAATAGTGTCATATTACACTTCACATAATACATAGTCAGCTAATATATGCTACACATTTAATTCGCATGCTTGCACATATAATTTCTCATCTTATAAATTGAATATTAATTAATAATATACACATATCCTACATCAATCAATATAATTGTTAACCTCCATAACAATTTAATTAACCCTTATATGACTAATTATCACTTTGATATAAATCTTATTATATTTATAAACACGTTGCTCATTATTATTATGTTTCTTGCAATAATAATAATCACATATTATTAATCAATCCTCATTAGTATTTTATAACAGTTAATTAATATTCTTCGATTAACAATTAATATAGATTAATTGTTCGCTTAAATTAATATAATCATTCTTATATTACGTCACTGTGCCACACAAGGCAATCAACGAGTTTATCACGAACTCCACAAATTTCTCAATTATTATAATTATTCAATTATATATAATTGAATTAATTCATCTCATAACACAAAATCATTTATATTCAAATAAATTTTCATTTTCATTAATATATTTATTTAATAATATATGGAAATTCTCGGGTATTACAGGTAAGAGTAGTCATGTCTCAGAATGCTGTCCACTTGAAGAATAGCAGAAAGCATTCTCTGAATGGCCTGCTAGTAAACTAAAGATCGAAGCACCAACTCTATCAACAAGGCTGATTGAGAAGTGAAGAGCCATTCAGACGAAGTCTTGCACAAAAGCTTATCAGAAGACAACGATTGAAGTGTCTGTCAAACCAACAGAAGATAACGATCATAGTGGTGGCTACAATCATGGTGTTTGCCTAACGGGCAACAGAAACTGATAAAGCACCTACAAAGATATTGGCCAACCTATAGAGGACAGACAAAAAGGATTGTCTATGCTCAGCATCACCATGAAGAGTGAACGGGAGATCACAGAGCAGAAAGTTGAGAGAGCTAAGCATAACTAATCAAAAGAGTCGTGTAAACTAGAAGCGCCAGAGCAGTCAACCAAGTTATCAGTTCCTGATGCGAGTCAAGGTAAGTAGATTCATAGAAGTACTGCAAGAATGAAGAGCGAGAGGTTCTACATTGTCAATTCACAGAACACTCTCAGAATCGTAGTGTTGTCAAAGCCAGTCAACTTGCAACATCAACAGACAAACTAGGATCAAGCAAATGAACGTCAGCATCAGAATCGTGGAGTTCGGTCGTCTGATTATTGAGTCTCAGCAATGTCTCAATATAAAGACCGACAATTAAACGTTGCTGATTGAGAGTATCGATACAGTAGTCAATATCCTTGGTCTGGATCGAGGGAACAAAAAGGAGAAATAAAGGTGACTACCAACCTGACTTCTAAAAGTGACATCTCAGAGGTGTTAGGTGAAATAGCAGACTGCAGTGTCAGGAAAGTCAAAAAGGTGCTGTCACGTCAACTCAGCATTCTGCATCAAATAACTCAGAATCCTTTAAGCATTTTAAATAGCTTCCAACGCCTATATTCCAACGGGAAGCTGATGGATAGATTTAAAATAGCTGAAGCTTCAAAGGTGAAAGTGATGTTGACTCGAAGAGAGTTCTACAGAGCTTAACAAAGAAAATGTCTCTGTGGTAGTGAGACTACCATAGTAGGAGTGAAGCATATATGATGAATGGCTTTAACTGCTAAAGGCTTCACGCAACACGAAGGAGAATTCCAAATAGAATGGCATCTGAGTTGAGAACCGGAAGGTCAAGAAGACAAGAACAAGAGTGGCAGACCAGAAAGTAGATCTCCAGAGCCACTCTACAATTCACTATGAATAACCTGAGCTGAAGAGAAGTAGATGCAAAGCAGAATCTTCACACAAGACAACCAGTGTTCAAAGGATGCTAAGTACTAGAAGAAGTCTACCTGAAGTGCATAGACTTATTATATCCTCAATGGTGATAGTGTGTTATGCTGAAATCAGATGAAGTCAAGCATCAACAACAAAGATCAGCTGCACCAAGGAGATGTATCAAACTGCTAAGTACTCAAAGATGTCAAGATTCACGTACATCTTAGCAGTCCATCAGTGGTGATCAAGCCTCAATGCTGAATGCCAGAAGATCAAAAGAAGTTGCTAAGTACCAGAAGATGAACAAGCTAAATGTCATCATAGCAGCTCAGCACCAACAACAGACAAACCAATAACTAGGGCTTGAGGGGTCCTTGTCTTCGTGACTAAATCAAAGTCAAGTCTGCTTGGCTTGTTAAGTACCGAAGGGTACAAGAGATTCTAAGTCTGATGGGCTTAGTCTACAGTTCCAAGTCTGCTGGGCTTGAAGAGTTCTTAGTGAACTAGAGTTCCAAGGCTGTTGGCCTTGAAGGAATCTTAGTTATTTAGAGTTACCATTTCCTTAGTGGAATCCCTGCTTGTTGAAGCAGAAGAGTGGAGTAGGAGCTTTAGTCTCTGAACCACTTAAAACCCCTTGTGTCATTTACTTTATGTCATTTAAATTATGTATTATAACTGCTATAACTGCTTACACCTAAACTAACATTAGAAATATGTTTAACAATATATCCTTGAAGGGGATCTTAACTTATTCTGATGTGCATGAACTGATTCTTCTATATGTCATCTCCTAATTACTTAGCAATACAAAAGAAAATGAAAAAATATTTAAAATTAAAAGGGATCTATTAAACCCCCCTTCTAGATCTATTGTATGCCCCCTGGGAACTAACAATTGGTATCAGAGCAGGTTCTCATTCTATATCCAAAAGCTAAGGCTTTGAATTTTGTCCTAGGCCAAATAAAGTTCTAAACTTAGTTTTAGTAGTGAGTCACTTCTAAATGAAGATGAGCTCACAAGTTGAAAATTATACGTACAGGTAAATATCCATATATACCTGAAGCTGTCCAGATTGGTCCCTGTCTATAAATGCTATTGCAATCAGACTAATCGCTGCCCATAGTCAATCAGCAGTCTACAGCCTATTGATGGGAGGTTAAGAAGCATCAAGAGCAATGAATCTTACGTCCACTGTTCTGAAAGATGAAATGCCTATACATAAAATGAGATGCTTATCCAGAGGAGAAAGGAGAATTCTTTAAATATGTATTTGGGTAAATCCATGTATCTGAACCTTAAGGTTCAAGGGCGTCAAAGAATTTAAGTTGCCAAAACTTCCTCTGATCATAACTCCAAGACTCTACTTTATTGATTTAAGGCCATATGGAGCAACAAAAGCTGTCAGCATTGAAAATGCAAAGATATGCACAACAATGCCTCATATCATTGTGCAAATAAGTAGGACAAATAACTGTCAAGAAACTAACAGTGTCAAGGTATGTTTCCTCATATATACATGTGCATCATATTGCATCACCTTATGTGCTATAACAGTATTCTATCAAAAGATCATTTTCTTCCTAAAAAGGGAAATAGATAAAGTACATTTGAGGTTGGAAACTAATTGCTAACAAACTTTCTCTCCACCAATGTTTTAAGTTGAAAATAAATTTTTAAAAGAAATCTGATATATGCCTTAAATACATTACACACTAAGAAGTTTAAGTTGCTCAACCTTTGCTGATGGGTTAGTATGTTTGTAAATTCATACAAGCCAATATTTTGTGTTTTTTTGATAAAATATAGAGTGTGATCAACACTACAGGTGTATCTTGAAGGTTCTTAGAAACTGATCAACTCCACAAACCAACTAGATGCAAATAATTAATAGAGTTGATCCTCACTTTGTGAACATTGAAAATCTGTGAACATAGCAAAAAGCAAAGGGTGTAACAACCAAAGAAAAAGATTATCATATCAAAATGTTTAATCATACACACACTCATAATCATGCATTATAACTAACATTATATCTAAAATTGATATATGTATGAATATGATTGTTGATGCTTATATGATGTAAATCTAAAAATATAAGGAACTATTGTTTTTGAGAAAACTAACCTAGCAGGACCCAAGTAGTCATGGGTACCAATATAGAAATTCATTTAACCTACAGGTACTTGGTCTATCTGACCTAACCAAGGAAAACTGAAGCACATAGCTTCAGTCACAAAGACTCTACCAGCTGCAAGATCAAGATGCCTCAGCAATGCTCTCATTCAAAGTCATCCAATGCCCGAGCTTGCTCCTGAAGATTTGTTGTGTCCTCGAAGATGAAGATCTTATGAACTTAAATGGTTTTCAAAATTCTTAGTATGATCATAATGATACTTCAAAAGGAACCTGGCTACTCATGCCAAGATGTTAAAGACATTCCATGCTTATCCATGCAAAGCATATCATCTCAAAAGGAACATCAAGGGATCATCAACAAATGTGATGAAGTCTGAATCATAGAACTAAAAATCCACGAGTATAGAAGATGCTAAAGTCTGAATGATAGAAACTACCTTCGTAGTCTCTAGTCAGCAAATCATGGAGTAACAAGTTCTGAAGAAAATTCTCTATGATCAAATGGAGCCGATTCAACAATGAAGATTCCAGATAGAAGGAGATATGCAAGGCAACCTTACTTATGGATGAACAGAAGAATAGCCCATCTTTTTTAAAGATGATAGTATAAATTGTGGGGGAGCAGTGATCTGTTGAGTTTAGCAGCACTCATATTGATAAAGGAGCACATTGAAGCAAATCCTTCAGATCTCCTAAATAATGAAGGTAGCTATACTTGATGGCAAGGGAAGAGCAACTGAAGAGATGGAGGTGGTGAAGATTATGGAAGAGCAACTGAAGATATGGAGGTGGTGAAGTTTAAGGAGAAGAAGAAGAAATGGGATTCTTGCTATAAGTCCAGAGATAAGCTCAGAAGACAGGTCAACCTCTTGTACATATATGTTGACCACTCCACGAAAAACCAGTTCCCTTCTTTTAAGTTCCAAAAATAAAAGTTTATCCAAACAGCCACATCCCAGTTACAGAGTCCCAAAACTCTGTGGCTGATGAACCAAATAAATCTTCATCCCCAGTAGTAATGTCTCAAAATGTGCTACTGAAAACCATATCAGCCAACTACCCCATTTGTGAAGTTCCTACGATCAAACTCCTGATCGTAGAGTAAGAGCATGCTGACCCCACTGATTGTAGTCTATACAAATACCAACATCAAAGAATATCCAGAGTTGGTAAGTTAACTTCATGGCAGAGAAGTCCACTGTGATGATATTGCTACCACCAAGTCTAAGGAGCTCTTCTTTTGATAAGCGCCTTAGAGACAAACCTTGCCCTAAGTTTTATACTAAAGGCCAGCCCTTTCTGAGCTACCTTAACCCAGAAGAAGTACTGATATAGAATGCATCACAAGGACCTCTGCAGAAGCATATAGTAATCCCTCAGAAGAATACAAGCTGCTGATGAATCATGCAACTCCCCGTTGGAGATAATTGAAGAGTTATCTGTCGAAGCATGGCTACAGATGACGATCGTCGAGTAGACAAAGAGATCGTCGAGCAGACAAAGAAATCGTGGAGTACTAAAACTATGTCATCAGGCTACTCCATGAACTGAAGAAGTCAACGGTCAACTGAAGGGAAGTTAAAACTAAAAAGCTGATCTGTTATGAGAAGATACAGATAATTACCAATCAGGCTCTTACACCTGTCCCATGAAAAATAGAGGGAACAGTTATAAAGGAAAATTTCAAATCTATGGCAGTTACACATATAAGAAATCTCCAAAAAGCTGCAAGTCTATCTAGTCTATCTTTCCTCTCTGAACCCGAAACCCTAAACACTCTCCAATAGCCTAAATCTCTCAAACCTCTAAGCCAGACTCAAATCGTCCTCAAGTACCTCCTGCAATACTCCTAAAATCAAACTCCCAGATACTCCTAACCCTTCAAATGGAAGATTGGCATGTCATCACAGGTATTCAACTCGGCTCTAAGAGATTTGAAAGATCAGAAAAGAAGTTCAACGACATTCTTGAACTCGTGAAGATGGAGGGGTTTTCTGAATGCCTTGAATCGAACACCTTGATCTATGCCGATCTGGTAAAGGAATTCTATTTAAAAGCAACGACAAATTCTGGGCTTCTATCTACAAATGTCAAAGGACAAAATTTGAAGATACGAGCTTTAGACATCAATCAATGCCTAGGGTTTCCTGACCAGGGTCTGAAAAATCTTGAAGAAGTCGACATTGAAGAAGGAAAAAAGGTTATGCGGTACAAGAGGAACCCAAGTCTGAAGGACATGAAGAAAAAGGAGTTTTCGAAAGATTTTGAGTTTCTCGCTGAGATTGTAGGGAAGTGTATATTGAGCAAGGATATTGAACATGATACAGTGAGCGATCAACAACTGAGAATTATGTTTACCATTGTCTTGAAGCAACGAATCAACTTTAGAGCTATACTGTTCGACTTAATGTCCAAGTGGCTAGAAAAGGCAGAGAAGAAGAAGTCAACAAATAAACCTCTCACGAAGGTTTTCCACGGGAGATTCTTGAGCATCAGCTTGAATAAGAAATTGAAGAACAAGATAAGGGATGATGAGGGAGAACCCCTTAATATTCACAAGGTGATGTCTCCCAAGCTGTTTGACAACTAGAAGAAGAATCCCATGGAGAACAAGAAGCTGAAGACGTATGGTAGCAGCAGCAAGGGCATTTTGAAGAAGAGGAAGGCAAGCAATGTAGAGGATGAGCTCTCTCACTCTGATGATTCCACAGTTCCAGAGTCAACTTCGGAAAATCCATCAAAGAAGAGAGCTAAGGTTGTGAGAAAGTCTCCAGAGATCCCCCAAAGAAGTCTTTCTGATGATAAAGAAGAATCTAAATCAGAAGAAGAAACAACTGAATCTCCTATTGCTGAACCCCCAAGAAGCCTTTCTAATGATAAAGAAGAATCTAACTCAGAAGAAGAAGAAACAACTAAATCTCCTTTTACTGAACCCCCAAGAAGTCCTTCTGCTGATAAAGAGGAATCAAAATCTGAAGAAGGAGAAGAATCTAAATCTCCTACTGTTGAACCCCCAAGGAGAAGAAGGAGCAATAGAATGCTTCTCAAATCAGGCCTTAAGAAGAATGGAGGATCTTCATCAAAGAACATTGATCTCAGTGATGATGATGGTGATGAGCCTGATGTGACGCCCCCAAATCTATACACCCGTGGTATCCGATTCGGTGCTCACGCATTTTTCTAATTAATGTGACGCCATCATATCTATACACCCACGGTATCCGATTCGGTGATCACATCTAACTGAATTAATGTTATTTATTCGATAAGATATAATTCCTATCCATCCGAGGTTCAAAGTATCCCATAACAGATAATAATCCTTTATCAGAACTACAACTGTGTTTGGATACCCTCACTTGGATGTGTATAGACTGTATCTTATGAATATCTATTATCCATAGGACCTATATAACCGAAATCCAGAATATCGACAATAACATGATTAGTCCATATTGCCAATATCCTCACTCGGGTAGATAGTTTCTTAGGGATGTTGTATTAGTTTAACGATACTACTAAATCATCTAAGAATGTAAAGGTACACGGTTGCGGAAACAAAAGATGATAGTATATATAATAAGTTTGATTACATGGTTCTCAACATTGAGTACTGAATTACAAAAAGGTCTTTATAAGACTTTACAATATCAAGACTATAATTTAAACTAATTAAAACAAGGCTTCATCCCATTATTTGTCCCAGACGTTCCAGGGTTACCATCTAAAACTGCAAAGGAAATGATTTACAAGAATGAGCTAATGATATGCTCAGCAAGTGTATAATTGTAAACAAATAGCTTTTGATTTGAAGAAATTGTAGTTCAACAAGTATTTTTAACTAAGGGTTGATAACCGAATCGGAGTCATATCAACCATTTCTATCAGTCACAAGGACTTAGAAATATATATATTTCATTCGGATATGATATAGGGGATCAGCCCATTCAATATCCTAGGAGTATACATATCATCCTAACCGTGCCCACGTGCACTTAAGTGTTTTATTAACACAATAAAAGTTCCATTTAAGGGTAATTTCATCTCAGTATAAGATGTCTTACCAAAATAATTTGGTTTGACTAACAGTGCTTGATAAACAATAATGCAACATTGGCTGAATAAGTAATTCATTTCTTAAGTCATGCTGAAAACAATAGCAATAACTTCACAATAACTGGTAACAACTTGGTTCGGTATACTATATCGAAAAGAATTCAAATAGGGTTCAAATACTTGCGTAAAGTAAATCGATAGGGTTTAGAATACTTACAATGAAAATAGAAAGTATGAACATAGTGTAGGAAAAATTTGTAATAAAGAAATAAGGTTCAGATACTTGCCTGTGCGAAGAACGATTATATAACGCTACTCGAAGTATTGAAAACACCTAAATATGTCAAAACATATTTATACAACTCGTTAGTATTGATAACAATACCTAACTAGTCAAACTTTTTAAGCCCTTCAATCAGAGAGACTCCAAGAAATTTTCAACTTTGACGTCCTTTACAAAAACTGCCATAACTTCTTCGTTTTAAAATATTTTTGGATGATTCTTGCGCCTACGCGCTCTTAACTTCAGTATCTACAACTTTATTATTCATTTCAAAAACAAATTCCCATTTTAAAATTTCAAAAAATGGACAGAAATGTCAGAATTATGATTTTGTTCACAATTCTTTGTTTCATTTGGTAAAACATGATACCACGAGCATTAAATTGCTAGGATAACATGTTCTAACACTTAATAAAACATCATAACATAAAAATAATAAAATCATAAACCTACTTATGTAAAATTTATGACTTTTGCTCAAGAACACGCGAAGAACGCGAAGAACACGAAGAACGCAAAGAACACGAAGAACGCGAAGAACACGAAGAACGAAAAATCAAACATGGTAACCACTTATGTTCTTGAGCTTTTTGGTTTTCATAATTAAAATAATTTGGGCATTATAACGGCTTGTATATGTGATTATAACATTTTATAAATGAAATAACATAAACTTAAATAATACTAGATTTGCTCAAGAACACATGAAGAAACACGGAGTTGGAAAATCCAAATATGGTAACGACTTGTGTTCTTGACATTTCTGCAATACAATTACATAAAATTGAACATAATAACGTCTTGCTCAAGAACTTATGAAGAACACGAAGTTGGAAAATCTAAACATGGTAACAACTTATGTTCTTGAGCTTATAGACTATAAAATGAAATCGAATATAACAACGACTAGAGATGTTACCTCTTGTAGTTGCAAGCTTTAACTATTTTTTTGCAACTTGAGATTATAACTTTGTGAATTAGCAAATTTAAGTGAAGGTGGAACGGTCTATTTGTAGGATTTCCTAGGTTAAGGTATTTTGGTCTTTAAGCCACAAAATATCTACCAAGCACGACACAGCAGCTTGCAACCAAGCACGACACAGCAGCTTGTCACCAAGCTCGACACAGCAGCTTGCCTCTAAAAATATCTATCAAGCTCGACACAGCAGCTTGTAACTAAGCTCGACACAGCAGCTTGCCTCCAAAAATATCTACCAAGCTCGACACAGCAGCTTGTCATCGTAAGCACGACAAAGCGTTTTGTCAGTGTAATCACGACAAAGTAACTTGTCAAAACGAATATACTGAAAAGTCCAAAAACGAAAGAAAAATTTAAGCACGAGGTGTCAAGCACGACGTTTTTCGGAGAAAATTTTTATTGGACAGTTAAACTTTTCACGACGTATTACCGGTGGATCTTGAAACGAAAAGCCAATACGACGTACGGATCTTTCAAAAGAACCTAGGGTCAAAACCTAACTCCTAGGGACAAAACCTAACTTGTAACGTTCTTCATGTGAATAATGTTTTTACGCAAACTTTCTCGAAAAATTTTTATTTTCTTCTTCAAAATTCTTAATTATTTATTCTTGCACGCAACAAAAATACTAAAATATTATCACCATCCTAGGTCATAAAAAGACATTTAAACACACAGTACAAATAATATTCAAAACCTAAATTTTAAACTAAGTGAAATTTCTCGGTCGTTACATTCTTCCCCTCTTATAAGAATTTTGTCCTCAGAATCACGATACACATTACTAATAAAAAGATGTGAATAACTATTCTACATCTTTATCTTTATATTATCTTAATATAGTATCCTAAAAACTGGTGCCTTTCCAACACAACATCTTTCACAACTTCTTATCTTTTGATATCATACAAAAGAAATTTTACTTTTTTAGTAAATAGATGATGTAACTTTAAACAAAAAAGGATAATCACATAAACGAACGTTTATTGAATATTCCATGCCATATTTAACATATAATTCAATATTTATATATTCACATAAAGTTGAACTGATAAGTTCTAAAAAGTTCGGGTCATCACATTCAACCCTACTTAAAAGAATTTAGTCTTCGAAATTAACTTTACAAACAACTATAGTCATTCAATATCATATTTATATGTTCTATAAATATTCAGGATATTACATTCTCTCATCCTTATCAGAATTTCGTCCTCGAAATTATTTTACAATCAACTTTAGTCATTTAATATCATATTTATAAGTTCTATAAATATTCAGGATATTACATTCTCCCATCCTTATAAGAATTTCGTCCTCAAAATTATCTCTAACTTAGTCTTCAATATGAATTTTCTGAATTCATCATTTCTTACATCAAATTCCTAATATTTAAACAATGTTCACTTATCTATACACATTTCCTTTCTTCAAAGGAAATTATATTTGCAAGGATAAGCTAGAAAAGGCTCAGTAAGTTTAAACATTTAACAAGTTATACTCACACTGTGTTTGAATTGAATGAACATATAGTTGAAAGATTTTTCCACATATATATACTGAGGTTTATCTATTCAACCGCACATTTTCTAGATTATGTCAGTCATAAAGACTTTGAATTCATAGGTTGTTCTGTTCAACCAGACATGGGAATCATTCCCAGAGATCACTTAGACTTAAGAATCATTAGTTCAGATATTTAATATATATATATATGATATAAGCTTTACACAAAAAGATAATAAGTATTTTAGGTTATTTTATGTGTAATTAAATATTTTTTACGAACTCAAAGACTATATCCTAAGATACATCTACCTTAGAGCTATAGCCTAATGCTTTGATACCAACTTGTGACGCCCCCAAATCTATACACTTGTGGTATCCGATTCGGTGCTCACACATTTCTCCAATTAATGTGACACCCCCAAATTTATACACCCGCGATATCCGATTCGGTGATCACATCTAACTAAATTAATGATATTTATTCGATAAGATATAATTCCTATCCATCTGAGGTTCACAGTATCCCATAACAGATAATAATCCTTTATCAGAACTACAGCTGTGTTTGGATACCCTCACTTGGATGTGTATAGACTGTATCTTATGAATATCTATTATCCATAGGACCTATATAACCGAAATTCAGAATGTTGACAATAACATGATCAGTCCATATTGCCAATATCCTCACTCGGGTAGATAGTTTCTTAGGGATGTTGTATTAGTTTAACGATACTACTAAATCATCTAAGAATGTAAAGGTACACGGTTGCGAAAACAAAAGATGATAATATATATAATAAGTTTGATTACAATATATTTGCATTACTATCCGGGCCTTAGATGGAAATTCGTCGCCCTTTACAACTTTCTAAATATATATTTACATTCCATTGAGCCTGAATCATTTCGTGGCTCTTTACAGCTTTTATATATATATTTACATTCTGTCAAGCCTGGATCACTCCATGGTTCTTTTACAGCTTTTATAAATATATATATATATATATATATACTTTTCTGTCAAGCCTGGATTACTTCGTGGCTCTTTTACAGCTTTTTTTTTTATATATATATATATATATATATATATATATATACATTTCTGTCCGAAGCCCACTACTTTGGCAATAACAAAAATAAGGGGATAATTTTTATCTCATAATTTTTGTTAATAACAACAATTTTAAAAAATTAGGGGATTCTTCCCTAATGTGTTCTACTGAAACTTGTTTCCAAATATAAATTGAAAATGACTGATAATTAGGCCATAAAATTATTGGTAATTACTTATAATTACTGATAATTAAGGGAATTCCAAATTAGGGCAGAAGAATTTCATGGACTAAATTAGCAACTAAATGAAAGCTCATTAACCTTTAAAAATTACTGATAAACTAAATGGTAATGGAGGAGGACAAGCTCAACTAGTCACCACCACCATAGTGCCACCACCACTGCTGCCACGCACAGCCAAACAAAATCAGATAAAGGAGGAGGAGGAGAAAGAGAAGGGAAGATTGACGATGAAATGGAATGAGAGCAAGGCTTAGAGAGAGAAAGAGAGCTCGATGAGAGAGGGTGAGAGATGCAAATGAATGGAGGCGGCTGGGGAAACAAAATATGATTCAGGTTTTTAATTATTTTCGACGAAATTTTTATCGAAAATAATCCCTCGAAATTACCTATTGTCTACGGAAGTTCCATCAAAATTATATCCCCTTCCGTCGACAATATGATTGACGCTGGCGGGAAAGTTGGCTCCACGAAATGGATCATATCTCTGACGAAATTCTGTCGGGACTATTATATTTTCGACGGAATTATCTTCGTCTGAATATTCCGTTAGAAACAACCTTATCTTGACGGAAATTATTCTGTTAGAATAACACCTCTTCCTTGTAGTGAATATCACTTAACCCATAATTGTTCTAAAACATAAAAAAATGAGATAAAAATTTGAGCATATATATATATAGAAGAATTTCATGGACTAAATTAGCAGCTAAACGAAAGCTCATTAACCTTTAAAAATTACTAATAAACTAAATGGTAATGGAGGAGGACAAACTCAACTAGTCACCACCACCACAGTGCCGCCACCACTGCTGCCACGCACGGCCAAACAAAATCAGATAAAGGAGGAGGAGGAGGAGGAGAAAGAGGGGAAGATTGACGATGAAATGGAATGAGAGCAAGGCTTAGAGAGAGAGAGATTAAGAGAGAGCTCGATGAGAGAGGGTGAAAGATGCAAATGAATGGAGGCGGCTGGGGGAACAAAATATGATTCAGGTTTTTAATTATTTTTGACGGAATTTTTGTCAAAAATAATCCCTCGAAATTACCTATTGTCTACGGAAGTTCCGTCGAAAATATATCCCCTTCCGTCGACAATATGATTGACGCTGTGACACCCCCGAATCCGGGTCCAGTCGTCACGAAACAATACTAAACATCCACCTCTACACAACATACGATAACGAAAGTGCGGAATATAATAAACGTACGTCGTTCATTCAAAAGGTGTTACTAGTCCCAAAATTCGATAACCTTATATACAAACATACAAACATTCCCTAGAATAGTCATTAGGGTTCATATTACATAACAATAATTAATTAAACATAAAGATAAAGTCTGCTCCTTGCAAACTAATCCTACATCTTCCCTTTACCCCTGTCCTTCCCTGAAGTCTCAGGCTTAACTGCAATATAAGTCATGATATAGCAAGAATGAGCAACAAGTTTGCTCAGCAAGTTTAAATACAACAATAAAGGATATATCATGATGAAAAGAATATATCTGACAATAAATTCAACTCTGCTGTTTGTATCTTTATACTAGATACTTGGGGTACTCCCCTATATATGAGGGGTGTTCTTTTCAGTCTAAGAATCCATACCATCAATTGGTCTGGATAGCTTTTATAAAACTTCATACAATTGTCTGACCGAACAAGGGTTCAGACTCTATCTGACGCAGTTCAAGAATTATAAAACTCTTAAATAAGGTACAAGTCCAAGACTGTACGAACTCAAGTGCACCAAGTACGAATAATAATAATATCGATGTGGAATAATCGTAAAGTAATTAAACCACCTAATAGCATGCTTGGAAATAAAGTTCAAGCTTTAAATAATTAACCGTCAATACGATAATAACCTACTCAATACAATATGAGAAGGATAGGAACTTGCACAATAAAGAGTGTAAGGGAACTTACATTCAAATCAAGTGAAGTTTAAGAAACTTGATTACAACGTTCCT
Organism: Panax stipuleanatus; assembly: GCA_020205555.1. Taxonomy (NCBI): domain Eukaryota; kingdom Viridiplantae; phylum Streptophyta; class Magnoliopsida; order Apiales; family Araliaceae; genus Panax; species Panax stipuleanatus. Next base: position 85,315,108 of record CM035123.1, read on the forward strand.
TGAGTAAAGTAACCACAAGGATAGGATACATGCTCAAGTAAAAGAGTAAGAATTAAAGGACTTGCCTGTTCGCTCAGCTACGATTAAGTTCTAGCTTTAATTAAATCTCGCTGAAATAACCTAACATTAATAAGTCGGTATTCCAATTAGCATGTGTAAACTAATACGAGTCTACACTTACAAGAATCTGCTTATCATATTAATCTATCCATAATTCTTGTAAGTCAATCTAATCATGTCATAGATTTAATAACTTTAGATTATCTAGTTTCTATGCATCAATATAGACTTGAACACATAATATTTCAAGTTACTTATATTTAATCAACATACATGCTTTATGATTATAATTTTTGAAAACCTAGCATGCTCAACCTAATCCTAATTTAAAGTCATATGCTCTCATGTCGGTAATTTGTATACTTTACATAATACAAGTTCATGCTTCATGTTATCACATAACAAGGTTAAACATAACATGCATGCTCATGCGTATACTATACATGTATACTTTAATCCACCTATTTCAAGCCTTAGAAATTCATTTTCTATGAATACGTGCATATGTGAAATCCATGCTTTAACTCAACGAGGTACATGTTAATATGCTTATAGGAATAACGAACTCTAATGTACATGCTTGTATGATCAATACGTAATCCACATGGTGATCGTTGATATAATCTTTCACGTTCTAAGCTTTTCTTTGAAAAATCACAATAAGTCAATAAGGTATCATAATACATGTTAAGTGCCTTGTGCTCATAACTCGTATGTCTTAGAACTCATATATAAACCACATATATGCTCTCAAATAGTCAGAATCTAAAAGACATTAACCTTAGTCAAGTTCACTTTGAAAGTTCTTAAGTTTCTCTTTTAAAATCACTAGAATCTTGCAATCACGTATGCTAGTGTGTGAACACATTTTAACATGCATTTCATGTCAATATAAACTATACGATCATGTTTAGAATATCAGAATATGCACATGTTACGTATGTGTCTAAGTCCACAATCTAAACTACAAGTTTTATTACAAAACCATAAGTGATGCGTCAATCATGTGTACTAACATTGTTATACTTGTTCATACTACATGAATATACTTATGTGTGTGTGCTACATCAGTTTACATGCTTGCCAAAAGAAGTAACATATGTTAGTCATGACAGCAGCTTTAACAGAAAATGAAATCTGGTTTTCAAGCCCGGCGCAGCTGCGCCGCTGGCCAGTGCAACACTGGCGCAGCTGTGCAGTTGCCTGGGTCGTCCAAAAACTGCCTCTGCTCGGCAGAGGCTCAACCCAACTCAGACAATTAATACAAAATTATCTTAGTCATGCTATGGTATAATGCTAACATGATTTTGAACTAGTATAGCACTTAACAAACATATTTCAAACACTCAATTCATCAATCATGGTCAACTCAAGAATCAAGAATTAGAAGTTTTACAAAAATAAGAATGGGAAGTGATATACCTCTGCTAAAGGAACTTGCTGATAACTCTCACCCTCTCAATTCACAGACTCTCACTATAAAGTATACTCACTCAAGCTTGTTTGGTAGAATTCTTAGCAATTGCAATATAGAAGAAGAGAGGGCCTAATTTATAGGCAATTCAATAACTAGGCAATGCCATTATCTTCCAAATTAAACCAACAGATGTCAAGAATGTATAGTGGATTACAAGAAGTTGGTGAGAAGTAGTTGAATTCACTCATGAATCCCACTCCCCATCTATTCATTAGCTAGCATTGGTGAATTTGAGAAGAAGCTAGACTAGTGTAGCATGTGGGTTTCCACGTGAAGGAGAAAATTGAGGGTGGAACTCACATTTAGGGACAATGAAATCTCAGCCTTTGTAATTGTATATATATATTATGTATGCTTAACATAATACATACATACTTAGATTATATAATGTATATGCACATAGTATCTACTTAAGTTATATGTATTTATTCCATATACATTTAGATGGGTGATACTATGTTATCTCAATTAGCAATTAATAATGAATAGGTACACAACATATAATCCATGCACATTTTCCTTAATACCGAATGTAAAGTAATTGGGTATTATTATTACTCATTATTATAACTGTTATCATTATAATAACTTACTCAGATCAATTATTTATTGATATTACTATATGTTGATGAGGTATACATTAATGTTTTTCCACACATGTATTGTCACATAAACATTAGTATGTAACTCTCATAATGTAATTATTCTTACTATATAGTTTATAATGTATAATTATATTAATGTGTCACCTTGTACTATATATAATATATAGTTAACTACCATATATTAAAGGTTTAACATATCGTATGTTTGTATGAAACGATTAATCAAGTAAATATAATATTATTATATTTTCTAATCTCTCATTCATTAATTATTATTTATTCATAATAATTGTTAATCAACACATTATCAATTAATTAATCATAATTGAAATTAATTAAATATGTTCGAATCTTGCTACTATATTCAAATAAATTGAATATTTAATTATTAATAATCTTATCAATTCTCTGATATTAAAGTCTTAGGGTTAGTCCACTAATTTAAATAAACTATTAGTGACTCCCCTTAACCATTCACAAATTCACATAACCATATAAGGTTTAAATAAACTCACAAAATTAACTCGTAAAAAAATTAAATCACATATTTAATAAATAAGGAGTTTAAAATTCATGGTCGTTACATCCCTCCCCCCTTATAAAAATTCCGTCCTCGAAATTGTAAAAATAAGGTTATTCAAATAAAAACGGATAATTTGCCCTCATTTTCTCTTCTAGCTCCCATGTAGCTTCTTCAACTGCGTGATTCCTCCAAAGAATCTTAACGGAATGAATGATCTTATTCCTCAGCTTCTGTTCCTTCCTATCTAGTATCTGGACAAGAACTTCCTCGTATGATAAGTCTTTCTCGACTTGGATTGGTTCATAGGAGATAACGTGCTTGTAGTCTGATTTATACGGTCGTAATACTGACACATGAAACACGTTGTGAATGTGCTCAAGTTCAGGAGGTAACGCCACCTCGTATGCCACTTCACCGACTCACCTCAGAATCTCAAACGGTCCTATGAACCTAGGGCTCAACTTGCCCTTCTTCCCAAAACGAATCTTCCCCTTCCAGGGAGATACTTTCAGAAAAGCATAGCTTCCTAATTCAAATTCTTTCTTCTTGCGATGCAAATCTGCATACTTCTTCTGGAGATCTTGAGCCGCTACCAGCCGTGCTCTTATCACCTTGATAATCTCTACAGTCTGCTGTACCAATTCTGGTCCCAACAGTCGACATTCTCCAACTTCGTCCCAACACATCGGTGTTCGATATTTTCTCCCATATAGCGCTTCGTACGGTGGCATTCCGATACTAGCGTGATAACTATTGTTGTACGTGAATTCTACTAATGGAAAATGATCCTCCCAACAGCCCTTGAAGTCCATTACACAAGCTCGGAGCATGTCTTCAAGTGTTTGAATTGTTCTTTCGCTTTGCCCATCGGTCTGCGGATGATACGCGGTGCTCATTCGTAACTGTGTCCCCAATCTCTCTTGAAGACTCTTCCAGAAATTCGACGTGAATCGCGGATCTCTATCAGATACAATAGATACCTGCACCCCATATCTCGAGATAATTTCCTTGACATATAATCTGGCTAACTGATCCAAACTATACTTAATCTTAATCGGCAAAAAGTGAGCTGACTTCGTAAGACGATCTACAATTACCCATATGGCGTCGTGCCCTTTCTGCGTTGCCGGAAGTCCTACCACAAAGTCCATCGTGATGTGCTCCCATTTCCATTTTGGAATCTATAACGGTTGTAATAACCCGCTTGGTCGTTGGTGCTCTGCCTTGACTCTCTGACAAGTTAAACACCTACTTACGCATTCTGCAACCTCTCTCTTTATGTTTGGCCACCAAAAGTTATGACGCAAGTCTTGGTACATCTTCGTGCTTCCTGGGTGTATCAAGTATCTTGTACTGTGCGCTTCTTGCAAAATTTCTTCTCTCAGTTCCGGTACTAACAGTACCCAAATTCGTCCTTCAAACCTTAGCAGTCTTGTGCTATCAATCTTGAATTTCAAATCATCACCCTCAACAATCTGCTTCTTGATAATATAACAATCTTCGTCCTTCTCTTGTGCCTCCTTAACCTTATCTAATAAAGTCGGGCTTGCTGTCACTGTAAATAATTTCTCGTTGGTCTCCATCGAATACTTAACCTCCAAATTTAGTCGTTCGAAATCTTTCACTAACTCTTCTTGAACGGTTAACTTTGATAACTTTACTCCGCCTTTTCTGCTCAAGGCATCTGCCACTACATTTGCTTTGCCTGGATGGTACATAATCTCACAATCATAATCTTTGATCAATTCTAGCCATCGGCTCTGCCTCATGTTTAATTCTTTCTGCGTGAAGATATACTTCAGACTCTTGTGGTCCGTATATATCTCACACTTCTCACCATACAAATAATGCCTCCAAATCTTCAAGGCAAAAACTACTGCTGCTAATTCCAGGTTATGAGTCGGATAACCCTTCTCATAATCTTTCAGCTGACGTGAAGGGTACACAATGACCCTGCCGTGTTGTATCAGTACATAGCTAAGACCCTTGTGTGACGCATCACTATACACTACGAACCCTCCCGTGTTATCCGGTAAAGCTAACACAGGTGCTTGACTAAGCCTTTTCTTCAATTCTAGGAAACTCTCTTCACACTACTCTGTCCAAACGAACTTAACTGTCTTTCTGGTAAGATTGGTCAATAGCGATGCTAATTTCGAAAAATCCTGGATGAATCTCCGATAGTATCCCGCTAATCCTAAGAAACTCCTGATTTCTGTTGGCATCTTCGGCTGCTCCCAATTGATAATCGCTTCTACCTTTGCTGGATCCACCGAAACACCATTCTTGTCGATAACGTGCCCCAAAAACTGCACTCTCTGTAACCAAAACTCACACTTAGAGAATTTTGCATACAACTTCTCTCTTCTTAATGTCTCCAACACTATTCGAAGATGCTCGGCGTGCTCTTCCTCCGTCTTCGAATACACCAGAATGTCATCGATGAATACGACAACGAACTTATCCAAATACTGTTTGAACACTCTGTTCATCAAGTCTATAAATGCTGTCGGCGCGTTCGTCAATCCGAATGACATTACCAAAAACTCAAAGTGTCCATACCGAGTTCTGAATGTCGTCTTTGGAATATCCTCCGGCCTCACCTTCAGTTGATGATAACCGGTCCTCAAGTCAATCTTTGAAAAGTACTTTGCCCCCTTCAACTGATCAAACAAATCGTCGATCCTAGGCAATGGGTACTTGTTCTTAATGGTGACCTTGTTCAACTCTCGGTAGTTGATACAAAGTCTGAGCGATCCATCTTTCTTCTTCACGAATAAGACTGGCGCTCCCCACGGTGATACACTCGGTCGAATGTATCCCTTATCCAACAACTCTTGTAATTGAGCCATCAGTTCCTTCATCTCTACCGGTGCCATACGATACGGCGCTTTGTATACCGATGCTGCCCCTGGTGCCAAATCAAGACAAATTCAATTTCTCTATCCTGTGGCAATCCCGGAATCTCGTCTGGGAAGACATCGGCGAATTCCCTTACAATAGGTATCTGACCCAGTTCACCCTCGACTCGTCGAGTATCAACCACGTGAGCCAAATAACCTACATAACCCTTCCTAAGCAATCTTTGTGCTTGCATCATCCTCAGACAATAAGATTGTCTCGGCGATTTACTACTATAAAATACCACCTTTGACTTATTCGGAGTCTTAAGGTGTACGCACTTCTTCTTACAGTCGATAACTGCTCCGTGATTCGATAACCAATCCATTCCAAGGATTACATCGAACTCCCCCAAACGAATCGGTATCAAATCCACTCTGAGCTTAAATCCTCGCAATTCGATATAACAGTTCCTATGAATGTATTCTACAAGAATAATTTCCTTGTTTGTTACTTCTACGTTCATAATTTCCTTGTTTGTTACTCAAGCTTGTTTGGTAGAATTCTCAGCAATTGCAATATAGAAGAAGAGAGGGCTTAATTTATAGGCAATTCAATAACTAGGCAATGCCATTATCTTCCAAATTAAACCAACAGATGTCAAGAATGTATAGTGGATTACAAGAAGTTGGTGAGAAGTAGTTGAATTCACTCATGAATCCCACTCCCCATCTATTCATTAGCTAGCATTGGTGAATTTGAGAAGAAGCTAGACTAGTGTAGCATGTGGGTTTACACGTGAAGGAGAAAATTGAGGGTGGAACTCACATTTAGGGACAATGAAATCTCAGCCTTTGTAATTGTATATATATATTATGTATGCTTAACATAATACATACATACTTAGATTATATAATGTATATGCACATAGTATCTACTTAAGTTATATGTATTTATTCCATATACATTTAGATGGGTGATACTATGTTATCTCAATTAGCAATTAATAATGAATAGGTACACAACATATAATCCATGCACATTTTCCTTAATACCGAATGTAAAGTAATTGGGTATTATTATTACTCATTATTATAACTGTTATCATTATAATAACTTACTCAGATCAATTATTTATTGATATTACTATATGTTGATGAGGTATACATTAATGTTTTTCCACACATGTATTGTCACATAAACATTAGTATGTAACTCTCATAATGTAATTATTCTTACTATATAGTTTATAATGTATAATTATATTAATGTGTCACCTTGTACTATATATAATATATAGTTAACTACCATATATTAAAGGTTTAACATATCGCATGTTTGTATGAAACGATTAATCAAGTAAATATAATATTATTATATTTTCTAATCTCTCATTCATTAATTATTATTTATTCATAATAATTGTTAATCAACACATTATCAATTAATTAATCATAATTGAAATTAATTAAATATGTTCGAATCTTGCTACTATATTCAAATAAATTGAATATTTAATTATTAATAATCTTATCAATTCTCTGATATTAAAGTCTTAGGGTTAGTCCACTAATTTAAATAAGCTATTAGTGACTCCCCTTAACCATTCACAAATTCACATAACCACATAAGGTTTAAATAAACTCACAAAATTAACTCGTAAAAAAATTAAATCACATATTTAATAAATAAGGAGTTTAAAATTCATGGTCGTTACAGACGCTGGCGGGAAAGTTGGCGTCACAAAATGGATCATATCTCTGACGAAATTCTATCGGGACTATTATGTTTTTGACGGAATTATCTTCGACTGAATATTCCGTTAGAAACAACCTTATCTTGACAGAAATTATTCTATCAGAATAAAACCTCTTCCTTGTAGTGAATATCACTTAACCCATAATTTTTCTAAAACATAAAAAATGAGATAAAAAAATTGAGAATATATATGATCCATAACAAATGTAAATTTTTCATAATTTTTTATGACACTATTTGAGCAAACTTATATCTAGCTGTCCATTTCTCGTCCAATGGACAAACAAACGGCCAAATTTAATGTTATATCCATCATTAATAGTGGTAGAAGGGTTTAATTTAAATTTGAACTCTGTTGTTTCACATATGAAAGGCTAAAAACAAATTTATTCAATTATAATCATAAGAAACATTTGCTTTGAATCACTTTCCAATATATACACAGAGAGAGAGAGAGACCTCTTTTTTTTTTAAAGCCTTTCTGAAGTTTTAAATAAAGTCTCATATGAAAGATGGACAACTAGATTGTTCCAAGGAGCCCATGCACTTCAATGGGCCCTTACAACACTAAAGAACCCCCCACTTGGACACAAACCTGATAAATGGGATCCAAGTTCCCTCTAGTGCTGCCTTTCTTTACCTTTAGCCTGCTCGAATCCTTGAACTATAAACAAATATAACCAACAATTAACATCTCTCTCTTTTTTTTCTCTCTCTTACTTTCCCTATAAATACACATAACCCTTTCTCTTGATTTCACAAATCCACAGACAACTTCACCCATCTTCTTCCTCGACCAAAACAGCAAAAAATAAATAATATAAAAAAACCACTACCTGACATTACTCGGGAAAAAAAATGAGAACCGGAGTGACCTTAAACCTCGCATCAACAATGACAACGACGACAACAACAAAAACCACATTTTCGCCGCCGGCGACTATCATACAACGGTCGCCGTGGCACTCGCCGGTGCCCTATCTCTTCGGGGGTTTAGCGGCGATGCTGGGTTTAATAGCCTTTGCTCTCTTGATCCTCGCTTGCTCCTACTGGAAGCTCTCTGGCCGCCGTGAGGCGGGAGGGGATCAGCGAGATCTCGAGGCCGGCGATGAGAAGCCAGATAATTCGGCGGTGAAGGCTTTTTCGACAGTGTTTGAAGAGAAGATTGTGGTGATAATGGCCGGAGATGTAAAGCCAACGTTCTTGGCCACTCCCATGTCTAGCAGGGCTTCTTGTTCATTTGGTGATGCGGCGGGGAAAAGTTTGAACAAGGAGGAGGGCAAGCAATTTGGGACAGTCGAAAAACCAGAACAAGAGATGAGAGATGAAGAACAAAATCAAGAGAATCAAGAAAGCCAGTGAGTTGCAGTTTTTCATCTTTTTTCTAATGAGAAAGAGACGGAGATAATTTTGTTCTTTTATTTTATTTTGTTTTCTCAAGTTTTTTGACCATTTTTGGGTTTTGTTTTCCTTTATGACATCGGAAATGTAAATTTTGCTGAGGTATTGAGAGTTTAATACTTATATTGAAAGTAGCAGTATTAAGATACTATTACTTTCCTCTTAAAATAAGTATTTTTTTAAATTTAATATTTTTTTTAAAATAAGTGATGTGTTAGAACTTTAATATAATTTTTACAATATTTTTTTATATGTGTCCTTATGCATCTAATGGTATTTATTGCGTATTTATTGGGAAGTTAAAATGTTGAAGAAAGAAAAAGAGAGACCAAAGGCAATAAAAAAAGTCAGCTCAAACAAAACAAAGAAAGTATATTAAGGATATTTTTGTCATTTTAACTTGTGTATTGATATATGTATTTAAACTAAAAAAGCATTTATTTTGAAACGGAGATAGTACTATTGATATTATTAATAAAGTAGGTGTGTCATATGTGTAACAAAATTACTAGCAATATATATTAAGATAATGATATTATTAATTCGAATTTCTTAACATGTGCCCTACGTGGCACATATTAAGCACACAATTCAAGATAATTCAAGAAATATTTTTTTGAATTGTGTATATATTTTTTTGAAGTTGGTGTAAATGCATAAATTAAAGAAATATGCACACAGTTCAAAGAAATATTATCTTGAACTATATGCTTAACATGTGTTCTAAGAACACATGTTAAGAGGACCCTTATTACTCTCTCCGTTCTTAAAAGATTGTCGTTTTAGAAAATAATTTTTGTTCCAAAAAGATTGTCGTTTTAAGTTTATCAATATACATTAGCTATTTTTTCTCTACTTTACCCTTATTTAAAGCTTTCTCCTATTTAAAGCTTTCTTCCATTCTCAATGATTCTTATTCAATTCAATGTTATAATCCAAGTAGTAATTGGTTGAATAAGAAGTACTATTGGTTGAATTGAATAAAAAACATTTGAAAGAAAATAATTGGTTGAAACAATTAATAAGGGTAGTATAGTATTTTCGTTATGTATTAATTATATTCTTTAATCTTTGTGCATTAACCTTAAACGATAATCTTTTAAGAACAGAAGGAATAATAAAGTAGGTGAGTCATATGTATAATAAAATTATTTTTATTTTAATGATGTATTAATTCTAACTGTACTCGTGTATATATTCTCACTAGAAACAAAGTTAGTATTTTTTTTCCCCGATGGATCGGAACATAATGTAACGTGTTTAAATATAAAATAATTTTAGTAGTAAAAATATAAATATAAAAATCTTTTAATAGTTAGTAACATAAAATTTATTTAACAAAATGATAATATATTAAAGATTGATATTTTTCATTCTTCCTTAAAACTAAAAAGAATTGTGATCTTCATTCTTTCATACAGATTAATTCTTTTGTAGTTTGTTCTAAACAGAATTTTTCACAATTTCTTTCTCAACATTCACTATTAAATAATTTTCCAGCAACTTTTTCTACATGTTTTTAATTTTACCAAAAAAAAACCCTTGAAAGCTCAAAGACAAAAATATAAAGGGATTTTTTTTATAAAAAAAAAGGCCAGGGTAGCCTGGAGCCCGGGTCCTTAATTTAATGGCTCCCTTCCTAAACTTTTAGTATATCATATTTTAACTCTTTGTATATTATCTTATTTTAAACATATATAACTTATTTTATTTATTAATGCATCATTTAAAGTTTAAATGTGCCATATTATTTTTGGTAATAGTGGCCTGCACACTGTTGTAAGCACTTATATAATTATAAATTTAAGAATTTTAAGTCATCTCATTTATACGACACTGCTTGTAAAATAATAAAACAAGCACTGACGCAATTTTGGATTATATCATTCAATGGCTTCGTAAAAAGAGTTCTTCTAGGTGGATATGAAAATTGAACATGAGTGTATTTAAACTTCACTTATTTATTTTTTTTGTCTACCATAGGGGTTAAAATACAAATAAATAAAATTTAAATATATGCACTAATGTCTAATTTTCATGTCCATTAGAATTTTTGTGTGTAAAAAATGACAATCTTATTCTGTTGTCAGCCTTCTTTTCCTGCACTACTCTCTTCATTCATATTTATTAGACATTGCAGGTAATTTAAATTTTAAACAATATATTTGATGTTAGTAAATTTCTAAAAAATATTAATTACACTTTTTTTCTATAGAGAATTGATATTTTCACAAGTAAATTTGATAGTTCTACAAGATCTTCTCTCACATGAGGTCGATCTCAGTTACTATTCATGTGAGGAGTAGCTTGCGAAACTATTAAATTTATTTATAAAAATATCAATTCTCTTTTCTATATTGTCCTCAAGTATGTTCTTTCATAATTTCTTTTTAATTTATTTAGATAATTTTATATATATATTCAATGATAGTTGTGTTAAGGAGTACATATCAATCTTAATTATAAAATTAGAACAATAAATAACTTAGTTAATAAGTGTGTAACATACTAAAACATCAAAAAATAAGAATCGAGGGAGTAGTATATTACTTATTGTAATTCAAAAAAGTTGCATTTACATATGATGAGTTATACATGTTTATTCAAGTTTGATTAGTAATACACATGATCAATTTATGACGTGATAAATTTAATTGATGAAAGTAAAAAAATTAAAGTCTTAATTACAAGAATTGAAGAGGCGATCATCTAAGTTCAAAAACATTAATAATTTAAAGTAATAGTAATTTTATGGGGTTAAATGCAAAGTCGGCCATTGAACTTGAGTCCCTTTTTTCGGTCAACGCAAATCGAGCTCCAGGACGCCACATAGACGTTGACCGCCTACGTGGCACCAGCTGACACCGATGACGTGGACTTTTTCAAAATCATTTCTTAAAAACATGGTGCTTCCAAGAATTGAACCTAGAACCTTTAGTTTGAAATTTTAAGCATGAGACCACCAAAGCACAATTGACTTAATTGTTAGATTGTCCAAAGAATTAACTTTTGTACTAAACAATTTATTATAATAATAAGAAGAAGAAAAATAACCATAGTAACCATAATAATAATAATAATAACAATATTAATAAAAACATAATAATAACAATAATAATAAATAAATAATAACCATAATAATAATAATAATAATAATAATAATAATAATAATAATTTATTATTATTATTATTATTTATCCATTATTAGTATTATTATTTTCTAAGTGTATAAGAAAATAATGATACTTAAACAAATTACAAAGTTATAATTAAAAAAACTAATAAAAATTATTTACACAAATTAAAAAATTACACTTAGGTAATACGCATTTATTGTATAAAATTTGATCGTAAAAAAATACGCATTTACTGTATTAAATATTAAAATATATTAGATGGTCGTATAAGAACAAAAAAAAAATTACGAAAAACAAGTATAAGAAAAATGACAAAACCAAACCTCAAAATCATCATCCAGATCCATGGCCATCATGTCCCAATCTCCAATTACTACATTCACAACCACTATTGTGGCATCAAAATCATAAAAAAACTAAACCTCAAAACCATCTTTTTGCCCCAAACTCAGATCTGGAAACTAACCCTGTAAGACCCCAACTTTTATGAATAAAAATTTAATTTTCTCTATATATTATTTTGAAATAGTAAGGTATTGATTTGATAAATGTGGTAAGTTATGGGTGAAATATGCAAATTTTACAAAGTAAGCAAGTGGATATAAAATATTCGTTGTGTCGGAGAATATTCGTTTGGTCGAGGAATATTCTTTTTGTCAGAGAATATTCGTGCGACGGCGCAGTCATTGGTGTAACCCCACAACGGAATGAATGTCGGATATAGAAAGCGACAGAAATAAATTTTTATAAAAAATAACGGTAAAACTGTTACCGTTAAACTGTTGAAATACCTGATGATAAAAATACAGTAATACGCGGTGTTGCACAGTAACACACGGTATTGCACAGTATTTCGAATTATTGATTCTTACGTAGGAAGGCACTTACTCAATTATTGTTACGGTAATTACTGTTTAATATTTTATATTATTGATTCAATAATTGCATAATATTTTATTAGTTCAATATTTGCTACGTTGATATTTTATATCAATAAGTGCTACTTTGCTATTTTATATTATTGATTTAATAATTATCATTGCACATTATTTCAAATTATCAAATTAATAATTCATATTATTTAAATAATATTATTAGATAGCATTATTGACAATGTCTAATGAAGTTCTGTCTAGGAAAGGGGTTGATTAATTGCGCGCCAGTAAGGAGAAATCCTTATCGGAAGGCCCCCTCTTTCCTGGGAACGACCTGGTTGTCAATATTGTAGTTCTGTAATATTATTTGTGAATAATTAATTTTTGATATATATGATAAGGAAATATTTATTCAATGTGGATTTAAACGGAGGAATTTTTAACATGTGACATTTGTTGAAAGTTGGTATTTTATCTTGTCCGATAAAATAATTCATTCAAATATATTATTATAATATTACATTATAGTAGTATGATGTGATTATATAATAGTATGATTTTTATAATTTGAATGGTAACATTATTATAGTAAATTCATGGTATAAAAGTTGAACGAGGTGGAAGAGTGCAAATTAAATTTGAACTCTTATGATGCAAACAATGATGTCATCGGAGCGATGAGGTAATCAAGGATATCATCGAAGCTATGAGGTAAGCAATGATGTCATAGGATCGATGATGTCATAAATTATGACGAAAAGACTATTTTACCCTTACTCTGCCGAGCCTATAAATAGAAGCTCATTTCTTCATTATTTCTCACCAATTCACTAAAGCTATAGAGAGAGAAAGTATAGAGAGAATAAGAGAGAAAGAAGAAGAGTATTCTGCTATTACACTAGTGCAGTCTCCAAATTTTTAAAGTAAGGGGTATTATTTCTTTCGTATTCATGAAGAGAGTTATTTTCTTTTAATACTCGTAAGAGTTATTATTCCATTCTTTATAATTTTGTTGGAATAACCTGTCTACGCGGACTACCGCATGCATGGTGAAATCCTGTTGTTATTCTATTTTTTATTATTCTATGGGAATAACCTGTCTATGCGGACTATCGCATGCCTGGTGAATAACCCTTCGTATTCAGTTGTTATTAAATTGTAGAAATAATCTGTCAGAGCGGACTACCGCCAGACGGGTGAAAATTCAATTGCAGTTTCGTATATTGTTTCATTTCAGATTCCTAACTCTAAACTTACTACGGTAAGTATTATTTCTAGAATTCTTGAAATGATCAGAAATTCCTTGAGTTTTGCGCTTCATCTAGTATTATTTCACTGGAATATTGGTCTGAACTTTCTTGTGAAATTTTTATCTTTTCATGACGAGTTACTATTCACGAGTTACTATTTATGAATTACTATTCACGGGGTACTATTCACTGGAAAAAAATATTTTTTTTCCAAATCATCTTTGATTGGATCCAAGTTTTGATCTTCATTTGCCCTTTATCTCACTAGATCCGTTATTCATATTATTTTTCATAATCCTCAGTCCTACATGGTGATATAACTAAATATCTTTGGCCTGTAGTGCAAAGATGAATGATTGCTTAATGAATATCTTTGGCCTGTAGTGCAAAGATTAATGATTACCTAATGAATATCTTTGGCCCGTAGTGCAAAGATGGACAGGTGTTGAGATGAACATAACCAACTGGTGATACAATTGAATATCTTTGGCCCGTAATGCAAAAGATGAATATTTGATTCGAGATGTATATTGATTGATGTTACAGGGTTAAAATATTAATGATGGACTTTTAAATTGATAAGTGGCTTGTATGACCACTTATTCGGATAGTAACCAACTCATTCTGTTGCTTAAACTCAAGTATCATTGTACGTTTTATGTGTTTTTGCTTTATTTTGTGATTTTCAGGTTTATAAACTCTTCGGGTGCAAATTGAGCTTAAAAGGGCAAAAGAACGCTTAAATGGGGCAAAGCACTGAAATGGGCTTAAAGCATGTAGATAGCATGGGTGAGGAAGCAATGAAGGTGATGCCACGAGTCTAGAAGCCAAAAGGAGCAAGAATGACCTTTGAAGCAAAATGGGAAGAAAGTGCAATCCGGACATCGTTTGGGTGGTTCACGTTCATTTCATGTTCTTGGATTGGAACTTGGTTCATATTGTAGAGCATCTTATAAGCTTTTCGTAACATCTTGAATCATCCAAATCGGAGTTCGGAGGCGAGAGTTATGGCCCGTATACTAACGGACGTCAAACCTCACGGTTTTGAGTTTTCATGCATAGCTGTCACTTGGAGCTCAATTTCAGCCTTCATCCATCCATTATTTCTCAATGCTCAAAGAATAAAAGTTGTAGAGATCTTCAATAGCTTCGATTTGACAGGTGGCAGGCCTCATAACTCCTCCCGGATCAAAAGTTATGGCCGTTTACCACAGGACTCTGCAGTAGAAAATCCTTGGCGCGGGCGCGGATTTCTAGGCTATTTTGGGCGCGGCCGCGCCATTCCCCAGCTGTGCCAAACTTGACTTTTCAATTGAACGGGACTTGGCTTTTGATTGGGATATAAGGGGGCTCGTTTGTGGCAAGAAAAGGCATCATATATTGGCCCTAAGCCCTAGTTCCTCTCTTTTCTTCCTTTACATCTTGTTTAGTCTAGATTAGGAGTAGCTTAGTGCTAGTTTAGTGTTAGTTAGTTAGATTCTAGGATTTTGTTAGTGTGTGAAGATTGAAACAAGAGGATTAACATCAAGGGTCCAAGCTTGGAGAAAGATTTGAAATCTCTATCCTTAATTTCTCTTTACTATTATATTGTATATTTAGATGATGTTATTGAATCTTGTGGATAATATACTTGAGTTATTTATGGCTTAAGCTTATTTTTGAGGTTTCAATGGAACCTAATGAGTAGTTTAAATTTGATATTCCTTCCATGATGGTCTTATTTGATTACTATGTGTTTGTCTATTGCGATGTATGCTTTCATTGCTTAATTGAGTCATGACCAATTGCTGTGATAACCCACATGGGATTGAAAGACGAAATGTGGGTTTAGATCTAATTGTAGTAGCGGGCGATTGTACGTTCACATGGCGTTTGATGTATGATTTGTGCTTAGGATAAACATATACCGAAGCGCCACTCGTAGTCAATAGAGGACTTGACCTTAAACCCTATTATTTGTAAACACCATAGACATATAGGGGTTTAGATAATGTGGGTGTTCACGTGCGTTCTGTCATATGTGGATTGCACGTGATATGGATTAGGTGTATCGAAAGATGGTCTTCTCTCACTTTTGTGTTCTCGGCTTACAACCTGTAATGATCAATTTGACCTAATTGGAAGTATGTCGACTTAGACGAACCATTAGGGAAAATTGGGATCTCTTGTCTTCATTATCTGATTTTAACTCTAGAATTAATTAGTTTAAGTTAATTGCTTGCCTAGTTTAACTTAGTTTTAATTCATCCTCTTTACCATCCGTTTAAATAAGACTGAGATGATTATGTGCTAGTGGTTTGGTGTCTTTTATCCATTAATTCTCTGTGGGACGATATCTTTACTTACTCTTTATTACTCGCTGGCCGCGTATACTTGCTCGTTAATTGTGTCATCTAATCGGACCAACAAGTTTTTGGCGCCGTTGCCTGGGAACGGCGCCAAAAACTTGTCAGGCCGATTTATCGGTCAATATATTCGCGCAAGTATATGCGGTCAACAAGTAATAAAGTGAAAGTACAGATATCGTTCCCACGAGGAATTAACAGATAAAAGGTTGCCAAATCAATAGTCCGTAATCATCTCAATCTTATTTAAACGGGCGAGAAGGAGAATGAATTATTAAAGCTAAGTTAAACTAGGCAAGAATTAAAACATGCAATAAATAATCCTAAGGTAGAATCAGATAATGAAGATAAGAGATCCCAATTTTCCCTAATGGTTCGTCTAAGTCGACATACTTTCAATTAGGTCAAATTGATAATTACAGGTTGTAAGCCGAGAACACGAAAGTGAGAGAAGGCCATCTTTCGATGCACCTAATCCATATCACGTGCAATCCACAGATGACAGAACGCACGTGAACACCCACATTATCTAAATCTCTATATGTCTATGGTGTTTACAAATAAATAGGGTTTAAGGTCAAGTCCTCTATTGACTACGAGCGGCGCTTCGGTATATGTCTATCCTAAGCACAAATCATACGTCCAATGCCATGTGAACGTACAATCGCCCGCTACTACGATTCGATTTAAACCCACATTTCGTCTTTCAATCCCATGTGGGTTATCACAGCAATTGGTCATGACTCAATTAAGCAATGAAAGCATACATCGCAATAGACAAACACATAGTAATCAAATAAGACCATAATGGAAGGAATATCAAATTTAAACTACTCATTAGGTTCCATTGAAACCTCAAAAATAAGCTTAAGCCATAAATAACTCAAGTATATTATCCACAAGATTCAATAACATCATCTAAATATACAATATAATAGCAAAGAGAAATTAAGAATAGAGATTTCAAATCTTTCTCCAAGCTTGGACCCTTGATGTCAATCCTCTTGTTTCAATCTTCACACACTAACAAAACCCTAGAATCTAACTAACTAACACTAAACTAGCACTAATCTACTCCTAATCTAGACTAAACAAGATGTAAAGGAAGAAAAGAGAGGAACTAGGGTTTAGGGCCAATATATGATGCTTTTTCTTGCCACAAACGAGCCCCCTTATATCCCAATCAAAAGCCAAGTCCCGTTCAATTGAAAAGTCAAGTCTGGCACAGCTGGGGACTGGCGCGGCCGCGCCCAAAATAGCCTAGAAATCCGTGCCCGCGCCAAGGATTTTCTGCTGCAGAGTCCTCTGGTAAAACGGCCATAACTTTTGATCCGGGAGGAGTTACGAGGCCTGCCACCTGTCAAATCGAAGCTATTGAAGATCTCTACAACTTTTATTCTTTGAGCATTGAGAAATAATGGATGGATGAAGGCTGAAATTGAGCTCCAAGTGACAGCTGTGCATGAAAACTCAAAACCGTTAGGTTTGACGTCCGTTGGTATACGGGGCATAACTCTCGCCTCCGAACTCCGATTTGGATGATTCAAGATGTTCCGAAAAACTTATAAGATTCTCTAAAATATGAACCAATTTCCAATCCAAGAACATGAAATGAACGTGAACCACCCAAACGATGTCTGGATTGCACTTTCTTCCCATTTTTGCTTCAAAGGCCATTCTTGCTCCTTTTGGCCTCTAGACTCGTGGCATCACCTTCATTGCTTCCTCACCCATGATATCTATATGCTTTAAGCCCATTTTAGTGCTTTTCCCCATTTAAGCGTTCTTTTGCCCTTTTAAGCTCAATTTGCACCCGGAGAGTTTATAAACCTGAAAATCACAAAACAAAGCAAAAATACATAAAACGCACAACGATACTTGAGTTTAAGCAACAGAATGAGTTGGTTACTATCCAAATAAGTGGTCATAAAAGCCACTTATCAAATACCCCCAAACTTAAACGTTGCTTGCCCTCAAGCAACCAAAACAAAACTAAACAAAAGATGCAATGCAGTATCTACAATGCATGCAACCTACGCTATTATGAATGCGAATCCAAGTTCCCAGCCAGTATTGAACTTTCAAAGTAATGCCTCAGAAAACCACGAGATAGTCGAACAGATAAGCTACCTAAGACAAGACCATAAGGCATATTCTGCAAATCCAAAGCTGTCAGCACTGACGTATTGCGCGTTGTGTGCCTAGCAACCATTAAACATGCTTTTGAACAAATTTATCACATACTACGCTTCTTAGGGGAAAAATAAATTTCAATTCAAGAAAAGCAGTAAATCAGATAAGTTCTAACCAAGACCATGCATTACTTAAGCTAAGAGTCACAGTGGATTTTCATTAAGCTTTTATTACTCACGAAGGCGTATTCGTACTTTCCCGTGTACACAATCGACTGTGCAATGCCTAGTCCTCTTAGGCTTTTCAATGATATCCGTGTAGCGAGCTTTCGACCAACGACTCCCAGACCAGACGACCTTAGGGCGCTGGGTGTAAAGACACCCCTCGGGCTTACTTGCTCGAATATCAAAGGCCACAGAACTCGACGTAGCCGATGTGTTTATTTTATTTTTTTTCTTTTTCTTAATCTTTTCTTTTCTTTTCTTTTCTTTTTCTTTTTCTGCAAGGGAGTGCGTCTTACGCTCCATCTCCCCGCATATATCATGCAAAACCCCTGTTTTCCCCAAACTTAAGCTTTTAACAGTCTAGTTATTATTATATGCGAACTGAAACTCTTTTATTAAAACATAGTTTTTCCACCAGAAGACAAGTATGTGAAAATTTAGACTTAGCATGTCATGGTGGTTACTCTATCGTGTTCACTGGCTACACAGTATCTGACAGGTAAGGATTTACATATATAACAATGAAATCAAGCTTAAGTCTCCAATCAGTTCAACAATCAAGTGATTTCAATTTCTTCATAGGCCACATACATAATTCACCAACTGAAACTGGATTCATGCAAAATGTCCTAACACAGAATGCAAAACAGAATGCAAAAAATTTTAAAATTTTGACAAATTTTAACACTACATGCACTAAATGAACTGACACAACATGAAATGAACTAACTACATGCAAAAACAAAACCATAAATCAAAGAAGATAGTAGACATCATTCTCTACTTAACTCTTCTAATGAATTGTTATTTTCGCTGCGAATATTGATCTAAAACTGGTTGTCCATTATATTTTATCTGATTTATTGAAGGCTAACGATAATTTATTTTTCATTATCTTAGTCATAATATTCTTTACTGGGCTAGTTGAGCTCACCCTTTTCTTTCATTGTTCTCTTCAGGAAATGAGAATATCGCGGGTACTAGTCGGGGAATGAAGTGATGGTCCGAGTTAGAGCTGTAGAAGTCCTCACTATACTATAAAATAGTGAGACAATAATTGTAATGAATAAGGAATGAATTTGAATGTTGATATTTCGTATTATATACGATTTGTATTGAAACTCATAGTTATATGATCGTATTTCTCACGACCTTTTGTTATAAAAGATTTGTATTTGGAATTTTGTACCATGTATTTGGCGACTCAGAATGGGTTGGTATTGAACCTATTTTGGGGGCGTCACAGTTGGTATCAGAGCTTAGGGATATGATCTCTGGCGGAGATCTGGGAATAGAACTAGTAGGGGAGAGATGAGTAAAACCTTCGCTAGTGTGTCCTACCTAAGCTTAAGTATTATTTAATTGGTCATTTGGAACATAGGGTTAATGTGTGATATGTTAATTTGTTTGATTAACCCTTATTTTGTGGCAGTATTTGAGAATGGCAGCTGAAAATCTAAACAATGGAGTGAATGAGACCGTTGAGACACCTTTAATCACTAACCAAGAGAACGTGCAACAGTAATGCAACAATTCTCCTGTAAACAACCCTACCGAAGATATGATAAATGACGGGATGTTTAGAAGTTTTTTGCAATTCATGCAAAACCAGACGAGGGAGACTCGTGTTCATAATACAGGTGGAAATAACAACTTGCGGCTTGTTACTGCCAAGCAGTTTAAAGAGTTGGGACTACCAGAGTTTCAGGGAAAGCCAGATCCAATTAAGGCAGAAAATTAGATTAAGCAAATTACCAAGATATTTGATGTCTTGGGATGCACGGAGGAACAGAAGGTTCCATTTGCCACGTTTATGTTCCGTGGAGAGGCAGATTACTGGTGGGAATCTGTGAAGCGTACCCAGCCTGCCGCACTCAAGATGTCTTGGGAGGAGTTCCAGAAACTGTTCAATGACAAGTACTTTTCAGAAAGTATTCGTCACATGAAAGAGGTAGAGTTTATCAGACTGGAACAGAACAACATGACTGTGTCCTAGTACGAGGCTAAATTAGCGGAGTTATCCCGGTTTGCACCTCATTTGGTGGAGAATGAGGAACGTATGACGCGGATGTTTCTGAGAGGTTTGAAACCCGAGATTCGTCAATACCTCATTTCTCATAAATTTTTTCTATATTCGGATGTAGTGAACAGGGCCCAGTTATTATAACGAGATAATGATTATGTTCAACAAGGGACAACAACCAAGGTCGTACCGGTGGCAGCAGTCATCGGAACAATGACAACCAGCGTGGAGAAAATTATCAGGCCAGAAGCAGTAACCACTCCGGTGGTAATCGTAGCCATGATAATAGAAGAAGTGAGTTGGGAGGAGATTTCAAGAAGAGAAGGTACAACAATGAGAACGTGAAGACGCCGACAACAGCACCAACATCAACTGTTTCTAGGGAAGGAGAACGACCACCGGTCGTATGCTATAAATGCTGGCAAGAGGGACACATCAGTCCCAACTGCACACAGCAATCTAAGGTATGTTATAACTGTGGAAAGGAAGGACATATAGATCGAGATTGTCCTGTAGCAAAACCAAGTCCAGTGGGGGTGGTGATTCCAAAGGCTGTCCTGGACAAGTCAAAATCGGTGGTTCCTGGAAGAGCGTTTGTCGTGACTGCCCAAAACGCGAGCAACCCGAATGAATTTATCACGTGTTAGTTAATCATAAATTTTTGTGAAGTCTATACCTTATTAGATACCGGTTCTACCCATTCTTTTATTTCACCTGCTTGTCCTCAATGTTTGAACTTGACTTCTGAGAAATTAGACTTTGACTTATCTGTTGAAACTCCGTTAGGAGAAACCTTCGTTACATTCACAGTTTAAAAATCTTGTTTGATTCAAATTGGCACCCTCACCCTACCTGTGGATTTTATATCTTTGAAAATACTTGCATTTGATGTGATTTTTGAATCGACTGGTTAACCACTCATCATGTCAAAATTGATTGTTTCGTAAGGTTGTTAGCTTTCATTCAAACGACCAGACCACTAAAATCAATCAATGTCATTTCAAGTCATAAAGCTATTCGTTTATTGAAAAACGGATGTCAAGCTTTCTTAGCCCATGTCACTGATTTAAATCAGAATACATCATATTTGAATGATATTTTTGTTGTTAGTAAGTTTCCTGATGTATTTTCCGAAGAACTTCCTGGTCTACCCCAGAACGTGAAGTTGAATTCTTTATTGACCTTGAGCCCGGTACAAAGCCTATTTCTAAAACCCCATATCGAATGGCTTCTATTGAACTTCAGGAGTTAAAGGTCCAACTACAGGAGTTGTTAGACATTAGTTTTATTCGTTCTAGTACATCTCCTTGGGGTGCTTTTATTTTATTCGTAAAAAAGAAAGACGGGAGTATGCGACTTTGTATTGACTATCAGGAGTTGAACCATGTCACCATCAAGAATAGGTATCTGTTACCTCGCATTGATGACCTGTTCGACCAGTTGCAAGGAGCACAACTCTTTTCAAAGATCGATCTTCGTTCTAGATGTCATCAGCTGAAAATTAAAACTGAGGATATTCCAAAGACTGCCTTTAGAACTCGATACGCGCATTACGAATTTCTAGTTATATCTTTCGAATTGACCAATGTCCATGCTGCGTTCATGGACATGATGAACCGAATATTTGGATCATTTCGTGGTTGTCATTATGGATGACATCCTAATATACTCCAAAAACTTAAAAAAAATATTTCTTCACCCAGAACGAACTCAATATGCGACAACGACGTTGGTTGGAGCTGTTGAAAGATTTTGAAAAGCGAACGTAGTAGCTGACGCGTTGAGTAGAAGATCACATGCGGGAACGAGTGCGATGCTGTCAACACAAAGACCCATTTTGTATGACGTACAAAGAATGGAGATAGAGTTCAAAACTCCAAAGACCCACGTGATGATGTCAAGTATGCGCATAGAACCAACTTTAATTGATAAAGTTAAAGCTGCTCAAGCTACAGACCCAGAGCTGACGAATATGAAGAAGTAGGTGCAAGAAGATGTTATTCCAGAAGTAAGAATCGATGAAGAGGGAATACTTCGAGTCAAATCCAGACTTTGTGTTCTTAACGACTCTGAATTGAAGTATAGAATCATGATGGACGCACATAACACACCGTTTGCAATCCACCCTGGAAGTACCAAAATGGATCGTGATCTTCGACATACATTTTGGTGGAGCAATATGAAGAGAGAGATCGCGGAGTTTATCTCGAGGTGTTTAATGTGTAAACGTGTCAAGGCAAAGCATCAAGAGCCATAAGATGTGAAGAGCCCCGAGCCTCTTGCTGGTGACTTCTTGTGTGGAATGCACCGAAGCCAGACTCTTCGTAAGGGACGCCGTTTTCGTGTGGTGACAAACTGATTGGTACCATTGTGAGGTACTATGGTTGAAACACCATGAGAATCACAGTTGGAATCGAAGAAATGACCTGGGAGTTAAAATCGAAAATAAAAACGAGGTATTCTCACCTTTTCGACATGCCAGGTACGTACGTCAATTTCGAGGACGAAATTTCATAAGGAGGGGAGGTTGTAAGACCCCAACTTTTATGAATAAAAATTTAATTTCCTCTATATATTATTTTGAAATAGTAAGGTATTGATTTGATAAATGTGGTAAGTTATGAGTGAAATGTGCAAATTTTACAAAGTAAGCAAGTGGATATAAAATATTCGTTGTGTCGGAGAATATTCGTTTGGTCGAGGAATATTCTTTTTGTCGGAGAATATTCGTACGACGGCGCAGTCATTGGTGGACCCCACAATGGAATTAACGTCGGATATAGAAAGCGACAGAAGTAATTTTTTATAAAAAATAACGGTAAAACTGTTACCATTAAACTGTTGAAATACCTGGTGATAAAAATACAGTAATACGCGGTGTTGCACAGTAGCAGACGGTATTGCACAGCATTTAGAATTATTGATTCTTACGTAGAAAGACACTTACTCAATTATTGTTACAGTAATTACTGTTTAATATTTTATATTATTGATTCAATAATTACATAATATTTTATTGGTTCAATATTTGCTACGTTGATATTTTATATCAATAAGTGCTACTTTGCTATTTTATATTATTGATTTAATAATTGTCATTGCACATTATTTTAAATTATCAAATTAATAATTTATATTATTTAAATAATATTATTAGATAGCATTATTGGCAATGTCTAAGGAAGTTCTGTCTAGGAAAGGGGTTGATTAATTGCGCGCTAGTAAGAGAAATCCTTATCGGAAGGCCCCCTCTTTCCTGGGAACGACCTGATTGTCAATATTGTAGTTCTGTAATATTATTTGTGAATAATTAATTTTTGATATATATGATAAGAAAATATTTATTCAATGTGGATTTAAACGGAGAAATTTTTAACATGTGACATTTGTTGAAAGTTGGTATTTTATCTTGTCCGATAAAATAATTCATTCAAATATATTATTATAATATTACATTATAGTAGTATGATGTGATTATATAATAGTATGATTTTTATAATTTGAATGGTAACATTATTATAGTAAATTCATGGTATAAAAGTTGAACGAGGTGAAAGAGTGCAAATTGAATTTGAACTCTTATGATGCAAACAATGATGTCATCGGAGCGATGAGGTAAGCAAGGATGTCATTGGAGCGATGATGTAAGCAATGATGTCATACGATCGATGATGTAAGCGATGATGTCATAAATTATGGCGAAAAGACTATTTTACCTTTACTCTGCCGAGCCTATAAATAGAAGCTCATTTCTTCATTATTTCTCACCAATTCACTAAAGTTATAGAGAGAGAAAGTATAGAGAGAATAAGAGAGAAAGAAGAAGAGTATTCTGCTATTATACTAGTGCAGTCTCCAAATTTTTAAGGTAAGGGGTATTATTTCTTTCGTATTCATGAAGAGAGTTATTTTCTTTCAATACTCGTAAGAGTTGTTATTCCATTCTTTATAATTCTGTTGGAATAACCTGTCTACGCGGACTACCGCATGCATGGTGAAATCCTGTTGTTATTCCATTCTTTATTATTCTGTGGGAATAACCTGTCTACGCGGACTATCGCATGCCTGGTGAATAACCCTTCGTATTCAGTTGTTATTAAATTGTGAAAATAATCTGTCAGAGCGGACTACCGCCAGACGGGTGAAAATTCAATTGCAGTTTCGTATATTGTTTCATTTCAGATTCCTAACTCTAAACTTACTACGGTAAGTATTGTTTCTAGAATTCTTGAAATGATCAGAAATTCCTTGAGTTTTGCGCTTCATCTAGTATTAGTTCACTAGAATATTGGCCTGAACTTTCTTGTGAAATTTTTATCTTTTCATGACGAGTTACTATTCATGAATTACTATTCATGGGGTACTATTCACGGAAAAAAAAAATACTTTTTTTCCAAATCATCTTTGATTGGATTCAGATTTTGATCTGTATTCTTGAACTCTGTATAAATTCTCTATATTTGTCCTTTATCTCACTAGATCCGTTATTCGTATTATTTTTCATAATCCTCAGTCCTACATGGTGATATAACTGAATATATTTGGCCTGTAGTGCAAAGATGAATGATTGCTTGATGAATATCTTTGGCCTGTAGTGCAAAGATGAATGATTACCTGATGAATATCTTTGGCCCGTAGTGCAAAGATGGACAGGTGTTGAGATGAACATGACCAACTGGTGATACAAATGAATATCTTTGGCCCGTAGTGCAAAAGATGAATATTTGATTCGAGATGTATATTGATTGATGTTACAGGGATAAAATATTAATGATGGACTTTTAAGTCAAAGAAGATAGTAGACATCATTCTCTACTTAACTCTTCTAATAAATTGTTATTTTCGCTGCGAATATTGATCTAAAACTGGTTGTCCATTATATTTTTTCTGATTTATTGAAGGCTAACGATAATTTATTTTTCATTATCTTAGTCATAATATTCTTTACTGGGCTAGTTGAGCTCACCCTTTTTTTCCATTGTTCTCTTCAGGAAATGAGAATATCGCGGGTACTAGTCGGGGAATGGAGTGATGGTCCGAGTTAGAGTTGTAGAAGTCCTCACTATACTATAAAATAGTGAGACAATAATTGTAATGAATAAGGAATGAATTTGAATGTTGATATTTCGTATTATATACGATTTGTATTGAAACTCATAGTTGTATGGTCGTATTTCTCACTACCTTTTGTTATAAAAGATTTGTATTTGGAATTATGTACCATGTATTTGGCGACTCAGAATGGGTTGATATTGAACCTATTTTGGGGGCGTCACAAACCCACTATAAACATCATGTGTAGTACTCATCCTCCTCATTCAAGCGCCTCATCGACGGCTCAAAATCCCACCAGAAATTGCCAGACGCTGCCGCACTTCCTCAATCATCGTCTCGCGCCCTGGCGAAAATGAAGAATGAGCAGAGCTTAAGTACCATGGTGAAGAAATTCATGGAGAAGAAATCGAAGGGGGCCAATCGTGGCGGTATAATAATAATAATAACAACACTAATAATAATAACAATAAAAGTCATAATAATAATTATTATTATTTTGGATATTGGGTATATTAATATTATTTGTTCATTCATTTTTGCTTTGTGGGTATTCTTGTTTGCAACTCATTGCAGAATTTTGGCACATTAAATTAGCATTCTGTTGGCTTTTGGAAATTGGGTATTATGTTTTTTTAAAAAAAATTGTTTCGATTGACTGATTAAGTATATAACTTATTTATTTGAAAAATTAAACAATTAGGCCTTTGTTGCTTGGGTGGTCTTGTGACTAATATTCCAAATGTGAGGTTTTAGGATCAAATTCATGGAACAACAAAAATTTTGATAAAATTTGAGTTTACGTCCACGTCAGCGGTGCCACGTGTGCCACGTAGACAAGTCAACGCACATGTGGCACCTGGGGGCTCAATATCCAAATTTTTGAATAGAAAGGAGCTCGATTTGCGTTGACCGGAAGAAAATGGCTCAATACCCAAAAACACATAAAGTTCAGTAGTCGACTTTGCATTTAACCCGTAATTTATGTGAGAAAATCATGTAAAAGTATAAAAAAAATACATATAAAAATATTAATTCCCTTAAAAAGATATGCACTTCAAACCATCAACTACTATAATACTACCTCCATTCCATAATAACTGTCTTTTTAGTAGAAAAAACTTGTTCCAATTTATTTGTCGTTTATAATTTTCTAGGAGAATAAGTTATTTATTTTCTTATATCACCCCTAACTTTTTTCATTGTCCCAAGAAATTTTTTCTCTTGTATTAATAGTTTTTAATTTTTCATAAAAGGATAGTGATGAAATTTTCTACAAATTTTAATTCTTAAATGATAGTATCAAATGAGTTTCTTAATTCATGTGCATGAAACTAAAAAGACAGTTATTATGGAATGGAGGTAATAACATGTTAAAAAATGTCTAATCTTTATCAACTAAATTTGTTAAATAATGTTATTATCACATAATTTTGAGTCACATAATACTTACATACATATACGCATACTGTGTATCTTGCGTGATATACAGGACCTATAAATATATATGTATTTATATAAATTTTATATGATTCAAATTATGTGATAGTAGCATTGCTCTAATTTCTTTGCAAGAGAATAATCATTAATTTTTGTTTATATGTTTGGAGATAGAGATAGTGGTGAAATGAAGTATATATTCCCTCGAGTGCTCCCCTCGTATGAATAAGTCATAACTATTGTTGATGGGAAAGAAAAAGAGAGTAGTGGAGTGAGGTCAGCTTTCCATTTCTTGAGATGCAAGTTGGAGTACGCGTGGCGAGAGTGTATTGGTTTAGGTGTCTTTGGCAAGGGACGTGTGAACTTTATTGGTGTGGTGGTGCAGAACGTAGTCCGTGCTAATGCGGCGACCCGAGCCCGCGTTGGTCTTAAATGCAACTGTTTTTACATTTATAATAGTCATAGACTGATAGTAGCTGCTCTTAAATACTTTTGTCTTCTTCTTCTTCTTTTTTTTTGCGTAGTCTCCCTATTTTTTAATATAAGTTGTTTAAAAAAAAATATTTGTGTTCTTTAATATAAGTCGTTTGAGAATTTTAAATAAATATTAATTATTTAATTTTTTATATTATTTTAAATATTAAATATTATAATTTTAGTTCTTTCATTATTATTTATCTAATAAATAACACTCTCTTTTTTTAATACAAGAGCAATATAGACAATTAATATTATATTTAATGCTTTATAATCATTTCTTTAATACTTGTGCACAAATCTAAAATGACTTACTCCCTCCATTCCTTAATATAAATCGTTTTAGAAAAATATTTGTGTTCCTTAATATAAGTCGTTTGAGAATTTCAAGTAAGCATTAATTACTTAATTTTTAATATTATCTCAAGTATTAAATACTATAACTTTAGTTCTCTCACTATTATCTGTCTAATAAATAACACTCTTTTTTTTAATACAAGGACAATATACACAATTGATATTATATTTAATGCTTTACAATCATTTCTTTAATACTTGTGCACAACTTTAAAACGGCTTACTCTCTCCATTCCTTAATATAAGTCATTTTAGAGTTGTGCACAAATATTAAAAAAATAATTGTAAAGCATTAAATATAATATCAATTGTCTATATTGCCTTTGTATTGAAAAAAAAGAGTGTTATTTATTAGACAGATAATAGTGAGAGAACCAAAGTTATACTTCATCCATTCCTAAATAAGTGACGTTTTAGAAGAAAAAATTTATTTTAATTTATTTGTCGTTTATAATTTTTTAGGATAATAAATTATTTACTTTCCTATATCACCCATACCTTCTCTCATTGTCCCAAGAAATTCTTTCCCTTATATTAATAGTTTTTAACTTCCCATAAAGGCACACAAATTTTAATTATTAAATGATAGTATTAAATGACTTTCTTAATTCATGTGCAAAAATTTTAAACAACACTTATTTAGGAACGAAGGGAGTACTATTTAATACTTGGGGTAATATTAGAAATTAAGCAATTAATGCTTACTTGAAATTCTCAAACGACTTATATTAAGAAACACAAATATTTCTTTAAAACGACTTATATTAAGAAACATAGAAAGTATATTAAGGAACGGATGAAGTACCTTTTATATTTACATTTTTGTAGCTGCTCTTAAATGCATATTTGTCTTTTCTTCTTTTTATGGGTACCTTTTATATTTATATTTTTTATGTGTCAAATTATAATTAATTAATAATTTATCACGCGTGGGTATACTTTATGGTAATACTAATCACAGTTGACCACATCATTTAATATACACTTTTAATACTACGTTTGGATTGCATTAATGAGAGTGAGAATTTAATGACTTATTTTTATGAAATGAAAAAAAATTATGTTTGACTGTTCTATTGAAAATTTGGATTAGAATAAACGATAATCATTCCTATCCAATTTATGAATTTTATTTATTGAAGCAGATATAAAATAACTCATTTTAGTGAGAAGTGAAATAAATTGTTCAACTCTTCATTCCATTCCCTTTCAAATTTATTTTTTCACCAATTTCATTATTTCAATCCAAGTGTAGCACTAATATTTAAATTTTAGTCACCAAAGTATTATTGTTAAATTTGTAAATCAAATACGAATAGAATGGTGGTTGATAATACTAGACTAATAATTATATTGCCACAATAAATATGTATTTAACAATATTTTACACTTATTTTAATGACATTTAAAAATTTAGTGACACTTATTACTCTAATAACATAATTATTGTTACACCCTTCATCTCATTTAATTTGCAACGTGTCATTTTAATTTTTCTTATTAAAGAAATTCAAGTCCTATTTTTTTCTCATTTGAAATATATAAAATTATCATGTCATAAAATGATTATTGAAGCAAACAACAAAGTATATATATGTGACATTATAGTTTTTTAACAAATTGAAAGGGTAAAATAATAAATAATCATTATAGTTCGATATCCTCTTTTAGATATACTATTCAACTGTGGTGTTCCTGGTGGAGTCCATTATGATATTATACCATTTTCTTTGAGACAATTGAGAAACTCATCGCTTAAGTATTCACCACCTCGATCTGATCGAAGAATCTTAATTTTCTTGCCAGTTTGTTTCTCTACTTCACTTCAGAATTCTTTGAACTTTTCAAATGATTTGGATTTGTATTTCATTAAATACACATATCAATATCTTGAATGATCATCAGTGAAAGTAATAAAATAAGAATATCCTCCTCGTGCATTCATTGTCATATGTCCACATACATCTGTGTGTACCAACGCTAATAACTCTGTGACTCTTTCTCCTTTTCCACTAAAAGAGGATTTAGTCATTTTATCAATGAGACAAGATTCACAAGTTCGATATGATTCATAATCAGACAGCGCTAAGAGCCCATCCTTATGCAACTTGGATAATCTTGTTTCATTGATATGACCGAGTCTACAGTACCACATGAAAGTATAATTAACATTGTCTCTTTTCCTTTTATTAGTTTGTTCAATTTGAATTATATTTTCATTCAACTCAATAACGTAAAATCCATTCAATAAATTACTAACATAATATAAAACATTCTTATTATAAATGGAACAACTATTATTCTTAAATATAATATCAAAACCTTCCATATCCAATACAGAAATTGAAATAATGTTTATAATAAGTGTTGGAACATAATAACAATTATTTAAGTAAATGGACTTGCCCGAAGGCAGTGCTAAACAATAAGTCCATATAGCTAATGCAGCAACCTTTGCTCCATTTCTCACTCGTAGGATGACTTCATCCTTGTTCTGTTTTCTACTTCTGACCAGTCCCTATATAGTATTACATATGTGAGAACTACATCCGATATCCAATACCCAAGTAGAATTTTGATTTTGAGAAAAATTAATTGCAATCATGAACAAACCTGAACCTTCTCCAAGCTTCTTTTGCTTTTCTTCCGTAAGGTACTTATCACAATTCCTCTTCTAGTGATTCGACTTGTTGAAATGGAAGCATTTTCCTTTGCTGTCTGGATCAGGTTTCTTATTTTCATTTTTCTTCGCCTTGCCCTTAACCTTCTTGCTTTTCTTCTTTTTAAAAAATACCTTGGGCCTCTTCCTTTTCTTGGAAGAATCATCCACCATTAAGACATGGTTTCGCTTAGATGGGAAGTGACCTTCAGCAGTTTTCAACATGTTAAGTAACTTAGGCAAGCTGACGTTCAACTTATTTATGTGAAAATTCACAACAAATTGTGAGAAGGTGTCCGGGAGTGACTGCAAGATCAAATCTTGACTTAACTCCCCATCCATGGTGAATCCCAATTATTCCAGTTGTTCAATCAGATTAATCAACTTTAGACAATGAGTCTCAATTGTAGTGCCCTCGGACATGCGAGATTGGAAGAGCTGTCTAGATATCTGATACCTAGCGGTCCTTCTTTGCTCACCATATAATTCTTTTAGGTGCAACAAAATAGAATAGGCAACCATTTTCTCGTGCTGACGTTGTAGCTCGTTACTCATGGATGTGCGCATGATGCACTGTGTAATGGATGTATCATCTTGCCACTTTCTAAAAGTAGCAATCTCTTCCTCAGAGGCTGTTTCTGCAACCTTTGCAGAGACAAATGAATCTTGGATATAAGAAAGCTTTTCAGCAGTGAGAACAATTCTCAAATTTCTTAACCAGTCCGAGTAATTCGGTTAGATCAACTTGTTAGCATCAAGTATGCTATGCAGTGATAGTGAGTGTGACATTTTTCAAATTTTGCATGTCAAATAAAACAACATTTTAGCATACATTCATTTAATTAATTACCAAAATAACTTAAGTCTTATTTTAAATTGGTATCTCCTACTATTTTCATCAAACAATATTACTCTCATAATATATAGTTCGGTAAATCTATTTAAAGATCTGCTAGTAAGATTTAGGATCCCATTTCAAATATATATAGCCTTGTGGTGACACAACAAACGATATATAGATAAATAGGCACAAAACTATTGTCAATTACATCATCATGTAACTCCTTTTATGTCTCTTAGATTATTTTGATCAAATGGTGACACATCCGAACCAAAATTATCTAAGTTAAGTCCAAACTAACACTTTTATATATTCAAATAGAAAAATACAATCCTTGTGGTGACACAACAAAACAGTATTGTTCAATTTTGTTATAGGCATCAAATGTGATAAATCAACATATTAAATATTTAATACTTGCCTTGTGGTGACACAACAAACTCATATTAAATATTCAATACTCTATTAAATTTATCATGCCAGAAGGCAATGTTCGATATTCTAAATATCTTTGAACACTTAGGACTTAATATAAATTCTTTGAGGGGTTTGTTATTAATTGTCTCATCTTGTTAAGCGCGCATGCACATATATATATAAAATACGCGTCATATTAATTGACATGTGAAGTATGTTGCATAATATTTTATATATATATATATATATATATATATATATATAATATAAGCATGCATATAGAATACAATATTCTACCCCGATTGATTA
Organism: Panax stipuleanatus; assembly: GCA_020205555.1. Classification (NCBI taxonomy): domain Eukaryota; kingdom Viridiplantae; phylum Streptophyta; class Magnoliopsida; order Apiales; family Araliaceae; genus Panax; species Panax stipuleanatus. Next base: position 85,347,312 of record CM035123.1, read on the forward strand.
TGGACTTTTATTCTAGTTTGGTTCACTTGAGTCATCAAGTGAATCAAAAGGTCAAACCTAGAAGTTGTGACGAACAAGATTTTTGTAATTTAATTTGAATATTTATTGAATTAAATAAATATTTTTCGATGATTTAATTATTGAGTTAAATAATTAATTGATGAAATTGTGGTAGATTAATTTAATTATATGTGTCACATTAGTAAAATTAATATGGTGAATTTTTATATTCAAAGTATGTATTTAATTGAGTTTATTTGATTAATATATTAATTAATAAGCATAATATTATTCCAATTAATTTAATAATTAATTAGAGATTTAATGATTTGACATAATTAATAAATAAAAATTTTAATTATGTGACTATGTGAATTATTGTGGAATTATGTAATTTTATTTAATTGATTTAAATAGGATTATTTTATTAATTGGGTGTGACATTTAATTAACTATATAATAGTAAGTAATTAAATTAATGGGAAAGGAGGAATAAGGGACAAGCCAAACACGGCCCTAGGGGGAGTTAGCCAGTTAACCCACTAAGGGACCAACTGACCACTCACTCTACTCACTTCGTATATTACGTATATACATATTATATTATACCTTATATACATATTATATCAGTTCTATATTGATATTCACATTTCAGAGAGAAACGTAGAGAGAAATACACAGAGAGAATTGAGAGATTGGAACTAGAATCCATATCATCTTCACAGAGTTTGCAAGGGGTAATTCCTTTGTCCCAATTTTATTTCACGTACTATGTTTCCTTCATGAACATATATTCTGAGTTCCCTATGTATGGGAAAAAAATTAGCAATTTTTGATTATATGCTTATATATGTGTTATTATATCATTATAACATGTTTTGTATTTGGTATGAATGAATTAAAATAATCGAATTCATGTAATTAGGCCTTAATTGGGTTTTCAAAATTTTACAGAGTTTTTCCATTTACGTGCTTTAAAAATTCTTTGTGAATGGGAAAATTGATATTTGTTCATTATATGGCTATATGTGTGTTCATATGTGTTTATAACATATATATATGCATAACTTTCAGTGATCACACCATGGAATTTTGTTGATAATTGGGTTTTCAAAAGTTACAGAGTATAGAAATTGTACATATGGCCCATATGGCCCTTACGTACAAAATTTACACGCCTTATACGTTTATATAACTTAAATTGATACTTGCATGTAATTATGTACGTTTAAACGAACAAAATGGAAGTTAAATGAACGGATTCGGTGTTATAACGAATCCGTAACGTTGAATTTCTTGTTTTCCTTCAAAACTTTACAAAATATTGAAAACAGTGAAAATAGATGCCTTGGATTGTGTAAATACGTGATTTAAAATGCTAAGGTCATGCTAGAAATGTTATATAATGTTTCTGTGGAGTTTTTACATTATGGGTAGCCTTATAATTCATTACGTTAGTTTAATTTGGATTTATTTGGACTACTCTGTGTGTTCATCATGAACCAGGGAGTGCACTAGCAGGGGGACCCGCCCCAGCGGGTGTTCATGGGCATTAGGACTCGCCCCAGGGGGGGTATAAGGGCTGTCCGGGAGCTCTTTTTTTGGTTTTCGAGACTGTTTTGACCTCCTGTAATAAAATAAGCATAAATTTTTCATACGAACTCCGATTAAGGCAATTCAAGATGATTCGGAAGATAACGAGTAGACCTATAACTTTCATTCTTTAAGTTTTTCAATTTAAAATTGTTAAAATGGGTAAAAATGGCTATCTTTGTGACTGATGCGTATTCGGAGGCAATCGGAGGGCTTCGGATATGTACGCACACAAGTGTAGTGTTCTCGATAATAAAAGATGTTGTTTTAAGTTACATACATGAATATTATATGATTTGAAGTTCATGATTAATAAATTAAGTTATTGACATGTCTAAGATAATGTGAAGGTTCAAGTTAACAAACTAAGTGCAAACTTGAATATCGTAATTGTAAAACTTGATTATAATTGTTTAAAGGGCTATACATGTGTGAAATGCATGTTGTGAGTTTACATTCATGTTATGTGGTTATCCATTGAGTAATATTATAAACCAAGTTGTAAGTCGAACTTAAGTGAATAGTTCAACAGTTAAACATGGTAGTTATGAAAACTAATCGATGTCGTATACATAATGTAATGTGTAGGACTTTGAGGAAGTGAATTGTAATTATATTTGTAGCTTGTGCAAGAGGCAAGTATCCTATCCCTAACTTATTGATTTAGCAAGTTCCCTAAATTCTAATTTATTCATTTATTAAGTCTTAGACTTGTGTTTCTATATCGAGTAAGCTCGTGTTCTTAATTGTTCAAGTTCGAAATTCATATTAGATATTGTAACTCTTTTAAAAGCATGATTCAGTTATACAATACTTATTCGATTGTATACTCTTGAGATTTATTATTCAAGTTGAATATCGATGTTATTGTTGAACCTTATAGGACTAGTGATTATTGATTCGACTAGTCCATAGTTGATGAACATTCTAAATTCCAAAATACTTATTGAGTTTATCCAAACCAAACTTCCTTTGGTGCGGACTCTGATGTCAAAACTGAGATGAACAACCCTGTAAAAGGGGATTATGTACGCTTTAGCGTTGAGATATTGTGCACAGTATGGTACTAAGGGTTGATCCCCCTAAGTATGAGAAGTAGAGTCCATAGTCTTATGACTGTTAAAGGTTTAAAGTATAAACACTTTACAACCTAGGACATAGTTCAAGGTCTTATGACCCTCAGATGTTATTTTGATTCCTGTTATTTATCCTCGAGTCAAAAGTTGAGTTTCTTTATTCAGATGTCTTTGATTCACTCGCATGTTATTATATTGTTGTCATATTATTATACTTGTGGGCAATCGTGCTCACTCTTGCGTAATAATAACATTGCAGTTAAGAACGAAAGGTCCGAAGAGCCTTCTACTAGCAAAGGCAAGGGCAAGGTCAACAAGTGATGAAGACTTGTTGTTTATTTATATGTTTATGTTTCAGCTTTATGTTAGTTGTGTAAGACTATTTATTTGTTATGTTCCGCACAGATATTTAAGGTTAGTATGACCTGGGATTTATTTTATTTATTACTCAGATGTTGTAACCCTATAAGGGAAGGATTTAATTCTATTTATTGCATGGTTTGCATTTACTATGGGTAGATAGATAGATGATATTCGTACAGTGAACACCAAGTCCAGTGGAATTGAAGTACCCAGATTTGGGGGTGTCATAGGTTGGTATCAAAGATGTAGGTTATGAACCTTAGGTGGGGGAAAAATCTTAGGATAGTAGCCTTTTTAGAGATCGAGAACATAGTAATGATAACTCTTATCGAGTTCTAAGAAAGATAATAACTTACCTTATGTGCTATGTGCTTATACTTATATATTCGAGTATCGATTAGCATCACGTAATTACTAAAACTTAAAATTTTATTTATCAGGATGACGGATTCTGGAGAACCTAGTCAGTCCAGGGACCTTGTACCCCTAGAGGCTAGAGAGGAGGAGCCTCGAGATATCCACGTAGTCTGGGAGCAGTTAGTCCAACGAGAGCCATCACCCTTGATCACAGTCATTGGTCAGGAGTATGTGCCAGTGTCTGATTCAGAGGAGGACTCTGAGGAAGACCCTGAGGAGATTGAGGTTCAGGCTGAGGTAGCCGAAGAGGAGGAGGAAGACCCTGAAGAGTTCCCGCCGAGCTCTATTAGTGCCGAGATGTATGACGAGCTGTATGACCGTAACATAGAGTTACGTGATACTGTTCAGGAGCTGAGGGAGACTGTTCAGGAGCTGAGGGAGCAGTCGGTTACTCAACAGTCTACTATCGAGCTGAGGGATGGAGAGGTTGAGGCTCTTCACACACGTTTGGGAAATGTAGAGTGGAATTTGGTTCACGGGAAAGGCCAAACCGAGCAGAAGTCAGAGAAAATAGAGGAATTGAAGAATGAACTAAAAGAGAAATCAGCAACGCTGGCCATAGCCGAGGAAGCTTGGGTAAGGGAATCACGACGAGCAGATCTCGCAGAAGACAACTGTTGGACGAAGAAGGCCAAGCTTGAGGAGACGTACTCTACACTTCAGTATGCAATTGACGAGGCCCAGGATCGGTTTATGAGGTACCCAATTCAATTCGAAGGACTACCGTCGTACATGCTAGATCGCAGGACGATGTCCCGAATTATGGAAGAAGAACCTGGCAAAGCTGTTCGTCGCCTTAATGGGCAGTGATAGGAACATTTGATTTTGTGACACCTATCTAGTAGTTAATAATGTAAATTCCAATGTGTTTATAAACAGAGGAATATTTTATGTTTTAAATCCTATAGATTCTTTATCTCGGGATAATTGATGTAAATAGCAGTGATGCTATCGTATTATGTTAAAACTTTTGATTTAGTAATATATCAGAGTTTATTTGAGATAATGTGTTGACTGATTGTGTCTAAATGTTTAAGTTAAGCCTTAAATATTTAAAAGATTGAATAAAGTTCTAATAAGCGTATATCTTAACAGAAATATGCCGCCAAGGAGAAGACCGAACCGTCGACCGGCCCAGGAAGGGTCAACTAACAACAACAACGACGCCAATGCTAACCCCGTTCAGCAGTTGGCGAACTTACTTGCTGGAGCACATAACAACCAACCTCAAGCTCCACCGAACACAACATTCAAGGACTTCAAGGCGGTGGGACCGCCAGAGTTTAAAGGCACCATGAACCCGATAGAAGCTCAAACCTGGGTCATGGAGATGGAAAAAGTTTTTGACGTCTCCAGAGTCAGAGAAGACCAGAAAACTGCCTATGTAACGTTCATGCTAAAATCTGAGGCCAGCTATTGGTGGCAAGCGAATAAGGTCCGGGGAGGTGAAGGTGTGATTACCTGGGAGAGGTTCAAAGAGATGTTCTTCGAGATGTACTTTCCGACCAGTTCGCAGAATCAAATGGAAGTCCAGTTCCTGGAGCTGAAACAGGGGAATATGTTCCTACCGAAATATGCAGCGAAATTCAATGAGTTGGCTAGGTTTGCCACGTATCAAGTGCACACCGATCAGAGGAAGGCAAGGAGGTTTGAGCAGGGCCTGAAGCCCTGGTTGTATAGCAAAGTGTCAATGTTCCAATTAAACATTTTTGCTGGGGTGTTGGAGAAGGCCATTCTCGCTGAAGGTGGGAGTGACGCTATTACAAAGTATAACCAAGATCAAAAAAAGAATAAGAGTGAAAGTGAAGGAATCAACAAGGCTAGTGGTAGCAACACGGGAGGGAGTAATAATCAGAAGAGGAAGTGGAATGATAACTCATCAACTGGGAATCAGCAAGGAGGTCAGAAGAAGAGGATCGAAGTATGTCCGACCTGCGGGAAAGCTCACCTGGGGGTCTGTATGAAGGGAAAACGAGTATGCTACAATTGTGGTCAGGAAGGCCACATAGCACCTAACTGTCCGAACCCAAAGAAGGGCGCTTGCTTCACTTACGGCTCAAAGGACCATTTGGCAAGGGACTGTCCCAAAAAGGGATCTGGAGGGCCAGGATCAGGAGGGAACAGGGGAAACAGCAGTGGAAGTGCTCTAACTATCATGGGACCAACCGCAACCAACCGACGGACTGCCAGGACCTTCAACATGACCGTACAGGATGCTGTACAGTCTCGCGATGTGGTGTCAGGTATCATTCCGATCAATAAAGTTAATGCTTATGTACTATTTGATTCGGGTGCTACTTGTTCATTTATATCCGATGACTTTGCTAAGAACTTAGAACTTCCTATGGACGAGTTAGAATACCCCATGAACATAGAGATTGCGAATAGAGAAGTGATCCCTGTTAGGTATGTACACAAGAACTGTAGAGTAGATATTAAGGGTAACATTATGAACGTAGATCTTATCCCGATTAGACTTGGGGAATTCGATGCTATTCTGGGAATGGATTGGCTAGTCAATTATGGGGCTGTAATTAATTGCCAGAGGAAGTGTATCAACCTTATGACCCCTTCAAAGGTTGTGTTTTATGGCAGCAAATTGCCTAGACAAGCTAGTTGTCTGACGATGATGCAGGCCAGGAAGTTGTTAAGACAAGGCTGTGTAGGATATTTAGCCTACATAGTCGATAGTCGTAAAGAAAACCCAAAAGTGGAAGATATACCAGTCGTGAGGGACTTCATAGACGTATTTCCGGATGATCTGCCAGGACTTCCGCTAGACAGAGAGGTTGAGTTTGTGATCGATTTGGCGTCAGGGACGGCCCCAATATCGAAGGCACCATATCGGATGGCTCCGGTAGAGATGAAAGAGTTAATGGTACAACTACAAGAGTTACTAGACAAGAAGTACATCCAACCAAGCGTATCGCCGTGGGGAGCGCCGTTGTTGTTTGTGAAGAAGAAGGACGGGACGATGCGGCTTTGCATCGACTACAGAGAACTGAATAAGGTCATAATTAAGAATAGATATCCATTACCGAGGATCGACGATCTGTTTGACCAATTGAAGGGTGCAAGGTACTTTTCAAAGATAGACTTGAGGAGCGGCTATCATCAGCTGAAGGTGAGGCCAGAGGATGTTCCAAAGACAGCATTTAGGACTCGATATGGTCACTACGAATTTCTGGTAATGTCATTTGGTCTAACGAATGCTCCTGCAGCATTCATGGGCTTAATGAATGGAGTGTTCAAGCCATTTTTGGACAAATTCGTGGTGGTCTTTATCGACGATATTTTGGTATACTCGAAGACCAAGGAAGAACATGTAGAACATCTGAAGTTAACATTAGAGGCGTTGAGAAGAGAGAAGTTGTACGCTAAATTTTTGAAATGTGAATTCTGGATTGAAAGAGTGCAATTTCTTGGACATGTGATCGACAAGGATGGAATTTCGGTAGATCCCTCTAAAGTCGAAGATGTGATGAACTGGGATCAGCCGAAAACACCGTCGGAAGTGAGGAGTTTTCTTGGATTGGCGGGTTATTATAGAAGATTCATTTAGGACTTTTCCAAGATCGTAACTCCGTTGACGAATTTGACTAGAAAATCGGTGAAATTCGTTTGGACAGAGAAGTGTGAGGAAAGTTTCCAAGAGCTTAAAAGGAGGTTGAGTTCAGCACCTGTGTTATCCCTTCCGGACGACACAGGAAATTTTGTGGTTTATAGTGATGCGTCGCATAAAGGACTTGGCTATGTGCTTATGCAAAACGGCAGGGTCATTGCGTATGCGTCACGATAATTGAAAGACTATGAGAAAGGGTATCCGACCCATGACTTAGAGTTAGCTGCAGTGGTATTTGCTTTGAAAATTTGGAGACACTATCTCTATGGGGAGAAGTGTGAAATATATATACAGACCACAAGAGTCTGAAAAATATTTTTATTAAGAAGGACTTGAATATGCGCCAGAGAAGGTGGCTGGAGTTAATTAAGGACTATGACTGTGAAATCTTATACCATCCGGGTAAGGCTAATGTGTTGCCGACGCCTTAAGCAAAAAGGGTCGGGAGAAATTGATGATGTTGACTACTCAGGAGGAGTTAATTTCAGCAAGAGAAAAGCTAAAATTGGAAGTGAAGTATCCGATGGAGATTGACGAGAAGTTATTTCAGATGCAAACTGGTACAACCCTATTGGATAAAGTTAAGGAAGCTCAACTTCAGGACGAAGAATGTGAGAAGGTTAAGAAAAAGATATCTGAAGGAACCGAACCGAGATTCAAGATAGACAGTGAGGGACTACTGAGATTTGAGAACAGAGTGTAGGTACCGTCAGTGCCAGAGATTAAGGAGGACATTTTGAGCGAGGCTCATAGCACACGGTATTCGATTCACCCCGATAGTACCAAGATGTACCAGGATCTTTGACAGCACTTCTGGTGGCCGGATTTGAAACGAGATGTTGCTGAGTGTGTTGCAAAGTGTCTAACCTGTCAGAAAATGAAAGCAGAACATCAGAGATCGAGTGGTTTGCTACAACCCTTGGAAATCCCAGAATGGAAATGGGAACACATTACGATGGATTTCGTGGTCGGCCTTCCGACGACTCAGAAAGGCTACGACACAGTATGGGTTATCGTTGACCGACTGGCGAAATCAGCACACTTCCTTCCGATCAAAATCAGATTCAACTTAGATCAGTTGGCAAATTTATATGTGAAAGAGATTATTTCGAGGCACGGAGTTCCGGTGTCAATTGTTTCCGACAGAGATCCGCGCTTCACATCAAACTTTTGGAAGCGACTACAGGAATGCATGGGGACACAGTTGAGAATGAGTACGGCTTATCACCCTCAGACAGACGGGCAGAGTGAAAGAACGATCTAGACATTGGAAGATATGTTGAGAGCATACATCATGGATTTTAAAAGAAATTGGGATGATCACCTACCGCTTGTGGAATTCGGTTACAACAACAGTTACCACGCTAGTATTGGCATGCCGCCTTACGAAGCATTATACGAAAGAAAATGCAGAACTCCGCTATACTGGGATGAAGTTGGCGAGAAACAATTGCTAGGTCCAGAATTGGTACAACAGACAACAGAGATAGTCAAAGTGATCCGGACAAGACTGGTAGCCGCTCAGGATAGGCAGAAGAAATACGCCGATCTACACCGTAAGTATGTTGAGTTTGAATCGGGTAGCTTTGTATTTTTGAAAGTCTCTCCCTGGAAGGGAAAGATCAGATTCGATAAGAAGGAGAAATTGAGCCCAAGGTTCATTGGAACTTTTGAAGTACTGCGAAGGATTGGGGAAGTTGCGTATGAGGTAGCCTTACCTCCGGCGCTTGAGAATGTCCACAACGTCTTTCATGTTTCAGTTTTGCGCCCCTACAAACCCGATTACAAACATGTGATTGAATATGAACCCCTACATTTTGAAAAAGACTTATCCTATGAAAAAATTCATGTTCAGATTGTTGACAGGAAAGAGCAAGTCCTCAGAAACAAAGTTATACCTTCTGTTAAGGTAATTTGGAGGAACCACAATGCTGAAGAAGCTACGTGGGAACTCGAAGAGCATATGATGAAGAATTACCCAGATTTATTTACTTAATTTTTTGTATATGTGATTCTGGGGACAGAATCTTTGTAAGGGGGGAGAATGTAACGGGGTGAATTTTTAATTGAACCGTGATTCTGGGGACAGAATCCTTTTAAGGGGGGAAAGATGTGACGAACAAGATTTTTATAATTTAATTTGAATATTTATTGAATTAAATAAATATTTTTCGATGATTTAATTATTGAGTTAAATAATTAATTAATAAAATTGTGGTAGATTAATTTAATTATATGTGTCACATTAGTTAAATTAATGTGGTGAATTTTTATATTCAAAGTATGTATTTAATTGAGCTTATTTGATTAATATATTAATTAATAAGCATAATATTATTCCAATTAATTTAATAATTAATTAGAGATTTAATGATTTGACATAATTAATAAATAAGAATTTTAATTATGTGACTATGTGAATTATTGTGGAATTATGTAATTTTATTTAATTGATTTAAATAGGATTATTTTATTAATTGGGTGTGACATTTAATTAACTATATAATAGTAAGTAATTAAATTAATGGGAAATGAGGAATAAGGGACAAGCCAAACACGACCCTAGGGGGAGTTAGCCAGTTAACCCACTAAGGGACCAACTGACCACTCACTCTACTCACTTCGTATATTACGTATATACATATTATATTATACCTTATATACATATCATATCAGTTCTATATTGATATTCACATTTCAGAGAGAAACGTAGAGAGAAATACACAGAGAGAATTGAGAGATTGGAACTAGAATCCATATCATCTTCACAGAGTTTGCAAGGGGTAATTCCTTTGTCCCAATTTTATTTCACGTACTATGTTTCCTTTATGAACATATATTCTGAGTTCCCTGTGTATGGGAAAAAAATTAGCAATTTTTGATTATATGCTTATATATGTGTTATTATATCATTATAACATGTTTTGTATTTGGTATGAATGAATTAAAATAATCGAATTCATATAGTTAGGCCTTAATTGGGTTTTCAAAATTTTACAGAGTTTTTCCATTTACGTGCTTTAAAAATTCTCTGTGAATGGGAAAATTGATATTTGTTCATTATATGGCTATATGTGTGTTCATATATGTTTATAACATATTATATGCCATATATGCATAACTTTCAGTGATCACACCATGGAATTTTGTTGATAATTGGGTTTTCAAAAGTTACAGAGTATAGAAATTGTATATATGGCCCATATGGCCCTTACGTATAAAATTTACATGCCTTATACGTTTATATAACTTAAATTGATACTTGCATGTAATTATGTACGTTTAAACGAACAAAATGGAAGTTAAATGAACAGATTCGGTGTTATAACGAATCCGTAACGTTGAATTTCTTATTTTCTTCCAAAACTTTACAAAATATTGAAAATAGTAAAAATAGATGCCTTGAATTGTGTAAATACGTGATTTAAAATGCTAAGATCATGCTAGAAATGTTATATAATGTTTCTGTGGAGTTTTTACATTATGGGTAGCCTTATAATTCATCACGTTAGTTTAATTTGGATTTATTTGGGCTACTCTGTGTGTTCATCGCGAACCAGGGAGTGCACCAGCAGGGGGACCCACCCCAGCGGGTGTTCGGGCATTAGGACCCGCCCCAGCGGGTATAAGGGCTGTCCGGGAGCCTTTTTTTTGGTTTCCGAGACTGTTTTGACCTCCTGTAATAAAATAAGCATAAATTTTTCAATCGAACTCCGATTAAGGCGATTCAAGATGATTCGTAAAGATAACGAGTAGACCTACAACTTTTATTTTTTAAGTTTTTCAATTTGAAATCGTTAAAATTGGTAAAAATGGCTATCTTTGTGACTGATGCGTATTCGGAGGTAATCGGAGGGCTTCGGACATGCACGCACACAAGTGTAGTGTTCTCGATAATAAAAAATGTTGTTTTAAGTTACATACATGAATATTATATGATTTGAAGTTCATGATTAATAAATTAAGTTATTGACATGTATAAGATAATGTGAAGGTTCAAGTTAACAAACTAAGTGCGAACTTGAATATCATAATTGTAAAACTTGATTATGATTGTTTAAAGGGCTATACATGTGTGATATGCATGTTGTGAGTTTACATTCATGTTATGTGGTTAGCCATTGAGTAATATTATAAACCAAGTTGTAAGTCGAACTTAAGTGAATAGTTCAACAGTTAAACATGGTAGTTATGAAAACTAATCGATGTCGTATACATAATGTAATGTGTAGGACGTTGAGGAAGTGAATTGTAATTATATTTGTAGCTTGTGCAAGAGGCAAGTATCCTATCCCTAACTTATTGATTTAGCAAGTTCCCTAAATTCTAATTTATTCATTTATTAAGTCTTAGACTTGTGTTTCTATATCGAGTAAGCTCGTGTTCTTAATTGTTCAAGTTCGAAATTCATATTAGATATTGTAACTCTTTTAAAAGCATGATTCAGTTAGACAATACTTATTCGATTGTATACTCTTGATATTTATTATTCAAGTTGAATATCGATGTTATTGTTGAACCTTATAGGACTAGTGAACCCTTATTGATTTGATTAGTCCTTAGTTGATGAACGTTCTAAATTCTAAAATACTTATTGAGCTTATCCAAACCAAACTTCCTTTGGTGCGGACTCTGATGTCAAAACTGAGATGAACAACCCTGTAAAAGGGGATTATTTACGCTTTAGCGTTGAGATATTGTGCACAATATGGTACTAAGGGCTGATCCCCCTAAGTATGAGAAGTAGAGTCCATAGTCTTATGACTGTTAAAGGTTTAAAGTATAAACACTTTACAACCTAGGACATAGTTCAAGGTCTTATGACCCTCAGATGTTATTTTGATTCTTGTTATTTATCCTCGAGTCAAAAGTTGAGTTTCTTTATTCAGATGTCTTTGATTCACTCTTATGTTATTATATTGTTGTCATATTATTATACTTGTGGGCAATCGTGCTCACTCTTGTGTAATAATAACATTATAGTTAAGAACGAAAGGTCCGAAGAGCCTTCTACTAGAAAAGGCAAGGGCAAGGTTAACAAGTGATGAAGACTTGTTGTTTATTTATATGTTTATGTTTCAGCTTTATGTTAGTTGTGTAAGACTATTTATTTGTTATGTTTCGCACAGATGTTTAAGGTTAGGATGACCTGGGATTTATTTTATTTATTACTTAGATGTTGTAACCCAATAAGGGAAGGATTTAATTCTATTTATTGCATGGTTTGCATTTACTATGGGTAGATAGATAGATGATATTCGTACAGTGAACACCAAGTCCAGTGGAATTGAAGTACCCGGATTTGGGGGTGTCACAGAAGTGCAAGAATTAAATTTAAATATAACTATTACATTTAAGTCTCAGGCTCCATTACAAACGGGTCTTCATGCGCTCCTTGCTCCTTTGTCTCCAATTCTTCAAGATAATTTTAACTAATCCTATTACATAAACTATTTACATAAAATAGAAACCTTAATCAGCAGTCAAGGGGAAGTACACAGGAGGGAGATGGAATTTACATCAAGAAAAATTACAGACGACGAGGTACGCAGACCTCATTTAATAAAACACATACATTCAAGCATTCAACTAAAATAAAATCCAATCGCATTGGTCAATAGTCCATAATCAACCCCATTTATTATCATACATATCATCATATTCATCAAAAAATAAAACATTCAATATATACATGGATATCGATTTAATGGGCAATACTAGTTAGTTTCGAAATCCAATTTTAACTCTAATTAGTTATCATGGAATCCAATTCCAACTCTAATTAGTTAGCATGAAATTTAATTCAAATTAAAATAAACATCTTTATTTTAATCTAATTCCAAATCTAATAAACTTCTTTATTAATTTGGAATTAAAGAAAAATATTTAATTTTAATTAAAATAAACCTTTTATGTTAATTAAAAAACAAAATAAAATATTTTTTCAATTTTCTAGCGCCGCAAGTGAACTAGCATCCGGTGTTGCGGCGCCACATCAGCAGTTTTCAAATAATCAGACCTAGCACTGCGGCGCCTCGTTTATACTGTGAACATGCGCTGCAGCGCCGGGTCAGTTGTTCCCTGACACAGACCGGCGCTGCGGCTCGGCAGTTAAGCCTGTGACAAGGCGTTGCAGCGCCGCTGGGCAAAATCAATTTTTCTGTTTCACGAATTGTGCAGGTTTTCTCCAAAAACATGATTCCTAACTAACAATTATGCCTAATTAGGTTGTTCCAAACATATATCAATATATATATATCAAATAAAAATAATTAATAACACTTGACTGTGATGCCACTGTTAGGTTTATAAGATCAAAGTAGCAAGTAATAATTACATACATCGCAACGAAAGTATAAAATAGAGTTTTAAAATTTTACACATCATGAACCCGAATCGTCCTTTATGCGCAATTATTAATTTAATCTAAAGAGTTGAAGAACGAATCATACCCTTGAAGATTCGTGCTTCCTCAGGTACGAGATCAACTCCAATCCTTTCCTTGTTCAACTTGAATCTACCGGGTGTGATTCCTTCCTTTGATCAACGTTAGTCACCCAAGTGTTTGGCCTCTAGAGGTGATCCCCAAGGTTCAACAAATATTAAGGAGGTGGGTTATTGGCAAAACTTTAGTTTTCTCTCTCTCTAAAAAATGTGTGCTCTCCCAACAATTAGAATTGCATTAACCCTTAATCAAAATAAGACACCTCTTATTTATAGATGTAGGCAACCCTCCTAACCATTTTAGGATTTGGGTTTCATATTAATTAATTAAAATCTTTTAATTAATTAGGCTTCCTAATCTTATTAGGAGAAATTAATTAAACTCCTTTAATTAATTTACCTTCTAATCTTATTAGGAATATGGGAGAGTACTTTTATTAATTAATTCTCAAACTCCTTTAGGAATTTAAATTTATAATAATAGTAATAATAATAATAGGACTCCTCTTATTAATTTATATTTAATATTTCTAAAATATAAAATAATAAATATTAAGCTATTTAATTTATTCTATCACCATAGATTAAATTAAATACACTTAACTTAATATTAGAATTATGCAATTTGCTTCTTAAATAAATATTCATCCTTTTATGGTGTGATCCTTTAGGTTCTCCATATTAAACCGGTTGTGAATAAATTAATTATTACATTTTTAATTTTATTTAAATAAATAAATTAACTATTAATTCATTTAAATAAATATTTATTCTACAATAAGGGTAATCCCCCAAAGCGCTCAATGACTTTTCCGAAAATATAGATTTTAACATTAATCATAAAAGAACCTTTGAATAAATAGTTATCGTACAATTCATTCTTTCTACAATACAATGTCCCAATTAAATATAAGATATGGATTTACTATTAAGTCTTATTTTATTTAATTATATGTATTCCGATTCTAAATGCACAAACTTCGATAATACAAATTAGAAACTACTTTCTAATTTCATTCTGCCTTTGCCAAGGACTACTAAGTTGTTATTTATCGAATCACATAGGACATTCACTTCTTTTACTAGAAGTGGTAGATTATTTATTGATCATTCATTATCTTCATGTATAATTAATTATACCCAAGCATACCCTTTGATATACCCTCAGGGTCTTAAGGGACATGTCAAAGTATAGCTCATCATACATAAGATACTATGATGATCTCAAGTCTAAAGATTACTTGTACTACTAATACTAAAAGAATTCCTATTGATAGGCAAGTAAAACTCCATTAGGTATTCTTTAGCGAGCCACGTTCAGTGTACTTATTCTCTAATAAGGACCTACATACTTGCTTTAGTGTCTCCACACAAATGATCATGAGATCGATCATCCTCTTCTAAAGAGCAAGCAACGTATATACCAATCTATCCAGATTCACTAATCCTTTATTTAGTAACCCATCGATTGTGGACTTTTTTAGTTCTAAGCTATCTAAGAATTTAGATGTCATTAGCATGATCATCATCATGATTCTAAAAGCATTGCTTAAGACTATGGATTTATAATATTTAAATATAACAACATGATGTAGATAATATAAATGCCTTTAAATAAATAATTCTTTTATTAATAAATGAATATGATTGTTACAAAGTATATGCTTTATCATCATACATGATTGTATTGTGTTCATACTACTTTCAATCTCCCACTTGCACTAAAGTCATTCTCCATGGTATCTAATACCTATCTTCTCTAAGTGACGATCAAATTGTTGTTGTGTTAAAGCTTTAGTAAACGGATCTACAATGTTGTTTTGAGTGTCACTCGCTCTAGGGTGACATATTCTCTGTCAATGATCTCTCTAATCAAATGAAATCGCCGCAACATATGTTTGGATTTCTGATGAGACTTGTGTTCCTTAGCCTGTGCAACAGCTCCGATTTTATCACAGAATAAAGGTACTGCTCCTCTAATGCTAGGAACCACACCAAGTTTAGTTATGAATTTTTCCATCCAAACGTACTCCTTTGCAGCTTCACTTGCAGCTATGTACTCTGCCTCTGTCACTGAATTAACAATTGTTTGCTGCTTGGAACTTTTCCAACTCACTGCGCCACCGTTTAAGGTAAACACATACCCCGAAATGGATTTACTGTCATCTTGATCCGTTTGAAAACTTGAGCCTGTATAGCCCTCTAGTTTCAATTCAGATCCACCCTAAATAAGAAATACATCCTTAGTTTTTCTTAAGTACTTTAGGATATTTTTTACTGCCTTCCAGTGATCTTCTCCTAGATTCGAACGGTATCTGCTCGCTACACAAAGTGCATGAGCGACATCCGATCTAGTACATATCATACCGTACATGATACATCCTATTGCTGAAGCATAAGGTATCTTACTCATACGGTCTCTCTCCTAAGGTGTCTTTGGGACCTGTTTCTTGGAGAGATGTATTCCATGGTTCATCGGAATGAGACCTCTCTTGGAATCTTCCATGCTAAATCTCTTTAGCATCGTGTCAATGTACGTTTTTTGGGACAAGCAAAGCATTCTTTTTGATCTATCTCTATAGATCTTAATCCCCAAAATATAGGATGCTTCCCCCCAGCTATTATGGAGAAATGTTTAGATAACCAGATTTTAATTGATTGTAGTATCGGAATATCATTCCCTATTAGTAATATACCATCAACATATAATACAAGGAATGATATTGCACTCCGAATAACCTTCTTGTAAACACATGGTTCATCCTCATTTTTGATAAAATAAAACTCTTTAATTGTCTCATCAAAACGGATGTTCCACCTTCGAGAAGCTTACTTCAATCCATAAATCGATCGTTGCAACTTCCAGACTTGGTTTGTTCCAACCGTTGAAATAAAACCCTCTGGCTGTGTCATATACACATCCTCTTCAAGTTTCCCAATGAGGAAGGACATTTTCACATCCATTTTCTAGATCTTGTAATCTTTATAAGCTACAATCGCAAGAAAAATTCGAATGGACTTGAGCATAGCTACTAGTGAGAAGGTTTCATCATAGTCAATTCCTTGCCTTTGTTTGAAACCTTTTGCAGCCAGTCTGGCCTTATAGGTCTCTACCTTTCCATCTGCTCCAGTCTTTCTCTTAAAGACCCATTTGCACTCAATAGGCTTAATGCCCTCAGGTGCTGAAACCAAAGT
The DNA here is from genome assembly GCA_020205555.1 of Panax stipuleanatus. Taxonomy (NCBI): domain Eukaryota; kingdom Viridiplantae; phylum Streptophyta; class Magnoliopsida; order Apiales; family Araliaceae; genus Panax; species Panax stipuleanatus. The sequence goes on from CM035123.1 coordinate 85,364,022, forward strand.
CCATACTTGGTTTTCATATATGGTGTCCATCTCGGATTTCATTGTTTCTTGCCATTTCTCTGAGTCTTTACTACTCATAGCATATTCGTAATTCAATAAATCATCATCATTCATGATGCGTACCTCATCGTCATCCTCGATGATGAATCCATACCTTTTAGGTATCTTTGGTATCCTTCTAGATTTACGAATAGGGTGTTGTACAATAGGTTCTTCTACTTGGTCAGGTACTCGACTTTGATCTGTTGTAATTTATGGGTCTTGAACTTCTTCAAGTTATATCTTACTCCCACTGACCCCTTCATGGATAAACACCTTTTCCAAGAAAGCAGCATGTTTCGCAACAAACACCTTTTGATCAGTAGGATGATAGAAGTAATATCCCGAAGTTTCTTTAGGATATCCCACAATTCTACATTTTTTAGATCTAGTCTTCAGCTTATCATTTTCAAACTTTTTGACATAAGTTGGACAACCCCAAGTCTTAATATGCTTAAAATTTGGTTTCCTACCCGTCTATAACTCATATGGAGTCTTTGGGACAGATTTGGTAGGTACTTTATTAAGTAGGTATGCAGCTGCTTCTAGGGCATAGCCCCAAAATGATACTGGAAGATCAGTAAAACTCATCATGGAACGAACCATGTCCAACAATGTTCGATTTCTTCTTTTAGATACACCATTCAACTGTGGTGTTCTTGGTGGAGTCCATTGTGAGATTATACCATTTTCTTTGAGACAATTGAGAAACTCATCGCTTAAGTATTCACCACCTCGATCTGATCAAAGAATCTTAATTCTCTTGCCAGTTTGTTTCTCTACTTCACTTCAGAATTCTTTGAACTTTTCAAATGATTTGGATTTGTATTTCATTAAATACACATATCCATATCTTGAATGATCATCAGTGAAAGTAATAAAATAAGAATACCCTCCTCGTGCATTCGTTGTCATAGGTCCACATACATCTGTGTGTACCAACGCTAACAACTCTGTGACTCTTTCTCCTTTTCCATTAAAAGTGGATTTAGTCATTTTACCTATGAGACAAGATTCACAAGTTCGATATGATTTATAATCAGACAGCTCTAAGAGCCCATCCTTATGCAACTTGGATAATCTTGTTTCATTGATATGACCGAGTCTACAGTACCACATGAAAGTATAATTAACATTGTCTCTTTTCCTTTTATTAGTTTGTTCAATTTGAATTATATTTTCATTCAACTCAATAACGTAAAATGCATTCAATAAATTACTAACACAATATAAAACATTCTTATTATAAATGGAACAACTATTATTCTTAAATATAATATCAAAACCTTTCATATCCAATACAGAAATTGAAATAATGTTTCTAATAAGTGTTGGAACATAATAACAATTATTTAAATAAATGGACTTGCCCGAAGGCAGTGCTAAACAATAAGTCCATATAGCTAATGCAGCAACCTTTGCTCCATTTCTCACTCGTAGGATGACTTCATCCTTGTTCAGTTTTCTACTTCTGACCAGTCCCTACATAATATTACATATGTGAGAACTACATCCGATATCCAATACCCAAGTAGAATTTTGACTTTGAGAAAAATTAATTTTAATCATGAACAAACCTGAACCTTCTCCAAGCTTCTTCTACTTTTCTTTCGTATGGTACTTATCACAGTTCGTCTTCTAGTGATTCGACTTGTTGAAATGGAAGCATATTCCTTTGCTGTCTAGATCAGGTTTCTTATTTTCATTTTTCTTCGCTTTGCCCTTAACCTTCTTGCTTTTCTTCTTTTCAAAAAATACCTTGGGCCTCTTCCTTTTCTTGGAAGAATCATCCACCATTAAGACATGGTTTCGCTTAGATGGGAAGTGACCTTCAGCAGTTTTCAACATGTTAAGTAACTTAGGCAAGTTGACGTTCAACTTATTCATGGGAAAATTCACAACAAATTGTGAGAAGGTGTTCGGGAGTGACTGCAAGATCAAATCTTGACTTAACTCTCCATCCATGGTGAACCCCAATTGTTCCAGTTGTTCAATCAGATTAATCAACTTTAGACAATGAGTCTCAACTGTAGTGCCCTCGGACATGTGAGATCGGAAGAGCTGTCTAGATATCTGATACCTAGCAGTCCTTCTTTGGTCACCATATAATTTTTTTAGGTGCAACAAAATAGAATAGGCATCCATTTTCTCGTGCTGACGTTGTAGCTCGTTACTCATGGATGCGCGCAGATGCACTGTGCAATGAATGCATCATCTTGCAATCTCTTCCTCAGAGGCTGTTTCTGCAACCTTTGCAGAGATAAATGAATCTTGGATATAAGAAAGCTTTTCAGCAGTGAGAACAATTCTCAAATTTCTTAACCAGTCCATGTAATTCGGTTAGATCAACTTGTTAGCATCAAGTATGCTACACAGTGATAGTGAGTGTGACATTTTTCAAATTTTGCATGTCAAATAAAATAACATTTTAGCATACATTCATTTAATTAATTACCAAAATAAGTTAAGTCTTATTTTAAATTGGTATCTCCCACTATTTTTATCAAATTATATTACTCTTAAAATATATAGTTCTGTAAATCTATTTAAAGATCTGCTAGTGAGATTTAGGATCCCATTTCAAATATATATAGCCTTGTGGTGACACAACAAACGATATATAAATAAATAGGTAGAAAACTATTGTCAATTACATTATCATGTAACTCCTTTTATGTCTCTTAGATTATTTTGATCAAATGGTGAGACTTACGAATCAAAATTATCTAAGTTAAGTCCAACCTAGCACTTTTATATATTTAAATAGAAAAATACTATCCTTATGGTGACACAACAAAATATTATTTTTCAATTTCGTTATAGGCATCAAATGTGATAAATCAACATCTTAAATATTTAATACTTATCTTGTGGTGACACAATAAACTCATATTAAATATTTAATACTCTATTAAATTTATCATTCTCGAAGGCGACGTTCGATATTCCAAATATCTTTGAACACTTAGGACTTAATATAAATTCTTTGAGGGGTTTGTTATTAATTGTCTCATCTTGTTAAGCGCGCATGCACATATATATAAAATACGCGTCATATTAATTGACATGCGAAGCATGTTGCATAATATAATATATATATATATATATATATATATATATATATATATATATATATATAAGCATGCATATAGAATACAATATTCTACCCGGATTGATTATGGACTTTTATTCTAGTTTGGTGCACTCGAGCCATCAAGTGAACCAAAAGGTCAAACCTAGGAGTGCAAGAATTAAATTTAAATATAACTAGTACATTAAAATCCCGGGCTCCATTACAAACGGGTCTTCATGCGCTCCTTGCTCCTTTGTCTCCAATTTTTCAAGATAATTCTAACTAATCCTATTACATAAACTATTTACATTAAATAGAAACCTTGATCAGCAGTTAAGGAGAAGTACATAGGAGGGAGATTGAATTTTCAATAAGAAAAATTAGAGAAGACGAGATATGCAGACCCCATTTAATAAAACCCATACATTCAAGCATTCAACTAAAATAAAATCCAATCGCATTGGTTAATAGTCCATAATCAACCCCATTTATTATCATACATATCATCAAATGCATCAATGAATAAAACATTCAATATATACATGGATATCGATTTAATGGGCAATACTAATTTGTTTCGAAATCTAATTTCAACTCTAATTAATTATCATAGAATCCAATTCCAAATCTAATTAGTTAGCATGAAATTCAATTCTAATTAAAATAAACATCTTTATTTTAATCCAATTCTAAACCTAATAAACTCCTTTATTAATCTGGAATTACAGAAAAACATATAATTTTAATTTTAATTAAAATAAATCTTTTATCTTAATTAAAAAACAAAACAAAATAAAATTTTTAATTTTCTAGAGAGTGGCGCTGTGGAGCCGCTAGTGAACTAGCATTCGGCGTTGCGGTGCCACGTCAGTAGTTTTCAAAAAATCATACCCGGCGCTTCGGCGCCTCGTTTATATTGTGAACAGGCGCTGCAGCGCCGGGTCACCCATTCCATGACCCGGACCGGAGCTGCGGCTCGGCAATTAAGCCTGTGACAGGCGCTACAGTGCTGCTGGGCAGAATCAGTCTTTCTGTTTTGCGAATTTTGTAATTTTTCTCCAAAAACATGATTCCTAGCTAACAATTATGCCCAATTAAATTGTTCCAAACACATACCAATATATATATCAAATAAAAATAATTAATAACACTTGGCTTTGATGCCACTGTTAGGTTTGTAAGATCAAAGTAGCACGTAACAATTATATACATCGCAACATAAACATAAAATAGAATTTTAAAATTTTACAAACCATGAACCCAGATCGTACTTTATGCGCAATTATTAATTTAATCTAAAGAGATGAAAAACGAATCATACCCTTGAAGATTCGTGCTTCCTCAGGTACGAGATCAACTCCAATCCTTTCCTTGTTCAACTTGAAACTACCGGGTGTGATTCCTTCCTTTGATCAACGTCAGCCACCCAAGTGTTTGGCCTCTAGAGGTGATCCACTAAGCATGAAAAAATATTAAAAAGGTGGGTTATTGACAAAATCCTAGTTTTCTCTCTCTCTAGAAAAGGTGTGCTCTCCCAATAATTGGAATTGAATTAACCCATAATCAAAATCAGACTCTTTTTTTTTATAGATGTAGGCAACCATCCTAACCATTTTAGGATTTGGGTTTCCTATTAATTAATTAGACTCTTTTAATTAATTAGGCTTCCTAATCTTATTAGGAGCAATTAATTAAACTCCTTTAATTAATTTACCTCCTAATCTTATTAGGAATATGGGAAAGTACTTTTATTATTTAATTCCCAGACTTCTTTAAGAATTCAAATTAATAATAATAGTAATAATAACAATAAGACTCTTCTTATTAATTTATATTTAATATTTCTAAAATATTAAATAATAAATATTAAGCTAATTAATTTATTCTGTTAGTTCCCAGTAAGCACACAATAGATCTAGAAGGGGCGTTGAATAGATCCTTTGCGTTTTTAAACTCTTTTCCATTTTATTTTGTATTGCTAAGAAGTTAGCACATGACAAACATAAGAATCGTTTCAAGCACAGCGGAATAAGTTAAATGTCCTCTTCATTGATATATTGATAAACATTGATACATTGTTCTTGGAGTTAGTTTAGTTGTAAGTAGTTAATACAATCGTAGCAGTTATAGCAGTTAAGTACATAACGTAATGACAGAATGTAAAAGACACAAGGGGTTTTATGTGGTTCAGAGACTCAAGCTCCTAATCCACTCTTTTGCACTCTTGCAGGAAATCCACTAAGGAATGGGCAGCACCCTAAATCACTAAGATTCCTTCAAGGCCAGCAGCCCTGGAACTTCAGTTCACTAAGAACTCTTCAAGTCCTTTGGCTTGGAACTCCTCTAGTTCACTAAGAATTCTTCAAGGCCAGCAGCCTTGGAACTCATTTAGTCCCTCCGGACAAGGACCCCTCAGGCACTGGCTACTCGTTGTTATAGTTGTTGTTGTTGTTGTTGTTTGTGCTTTGCTGCTAAGATGTCTTTAAGCTTGATAATCTTTGTACTTAGCAGCTTGGCTTGGTTCTCTCTGCATTTTACATAGAGTCTGGACCCCTTCTTCTCAGGTGCAGGTGATCTTTATTTTGTTCAGCTCATCTTTTTCTGATGTCAGCTGGGCACTATCACCACATAGTACTGCTAGGGATTTTCATTGTGGGTCACCTTCTTCTGGTCCTTAGCAGCCCTTGAACCCTTCTTGATTAATATGCAGACATGGTTTTGCAACTTCTCTGGTTCAGCTTCTGGTTTTTCATGGTGATCCGTAGAGTGGCTCTTCTGATCTTTTTTATGCTCAGCCACTTTCCTGAATGCTATCTTCTTGGCCTTCTCGGCTCTCAGCTTAGCTGCCATCTTTAATGACATTCTCATCCTTGTTGAGTGAAGCTTTAGTCTTTTTAAGTCTTTCTTTAAATCTGCTTCACTTCCACCTTCATAGTCTCACTGCCACTGAGACTTGTTCTGTTCAGCTCTGGTGGAACTCGTAGAGTCAGCAATGTAGCATTCCAATAACTCAACGATTCTTCAACTCAGCAGCCCTTCTGTCTTTGAAGCTCTGTCTGTTAAATACCTTTCCATGATCTTCCCGTTGGAAAATAGCCGTTGAAAGCTATTTGAATTGCTTCGCAGATCTTGAGTTAATGCTGATGTGACGTGACAGCTCCTTTTTGACTTTACTAACACAACAGTTTGCTTTCTCACCTACCGCCTTAGAGATGTCACTATTCCGTGTCAGGCTGGTAGTCACCTTTATTACTCCTTTCTGATTCCTTGATTCGAATCTTTAGTAGTTGTCCTTTTGCATCGATGTTCTCAATTACCAACGTTCGGATGTCAGTCTTTATATTGAGACGTTGCCAGTGCTTTAATATTTAGATGACCGAACTCTATAATTCTGATGCAGATGTTCTTGGACGTTGATCGTAGTGTGTCTTATAGAATGATGCTCTTTGACTGGTTGAGACAACACTACGATTCTGAAGAGTGTTTCTTGGATCTTTAATGTAGAACACCTCTTCCTTTACTTGTGCAGTGCTTCAACACTTCTGCTTGCCTTGACTGATCTCAGGAACTGATAACTTGACTCCTTATTCTGGCCTTCTTCTGAATAGTAAGACACATCAGATTTGTGGCATACCCAGCTCTCTTTCTCCTGGTGATCTCCCGTTCACCTATTAACAATGGTCTGACCCATGCTTAATCACTTCTGTCTTGTTCTTCATAAGCTGGCCAGTATCTCTGTGTAAACTGTATCAGTTCCTGCTTGTTCGGTAAACACTACGATCCTGGTTAATCCCAAGATCGTTCCTTTCTGTTCTCTTGATAGCTATTGCACTTGCTGACTTTTTCCAGTCAGTCACTTTATTTGAAGTCTTCTTCTGATCAGCTTGTGGAAGACTTCATCTTGAATGGCTTCATAACTCAATCTTGGATGTAGATTGAGTTGGTGCTTAGATCTTCTGTTAGCTTGCATGCCATTCGTTGTGTGCTCTCTGGTTTCCTTTAACTGGAATGAATCTTTGTAGCTCAGACCAGAGGCTTCATGCTTTGGATATTCTGGGAGTGCTCATCTGTTGAGAATTTAGTTGACACTACAATTCTGCCTCTGCATTGTGAGCAACCTCTGTAGAAGTCTTAGTCCTGCAGACTACGATTTAGCCTTGTTTCTACAGACACTGCGACTCCGAGATCAGATCTTGATAGACTATGATTTCTACCTTCATGCTTGTTGTCCTTGTTTGATCTGGCTCGACTACGATCTCTGCCTCTGATATGATCAATAGACTCCACTACTTCAAGTGTGATCTACGATTCTTGACTTAGCTCAGGCAGACGCTTGGTCGGCTCATAGACTGGCTGTCTCTACGATTCTGAACATGACTTCATCAGCAGACTATGGCTATGAGAAAGTTCTTTCTGACACACTACGATCCTTTCTCGTTTCTCCTGGCAGACTACGAACTTTGAGATCTACTATCTTTGCATACTACGATTCTGCCTTGATAGTTCTCGAGCCTTCCTTGTCTCTCCTGGCAGACTACGATGCTGGTTCAGTGTTCGACGATCAGACAAGCCTATCTATTACATTGTATAAAATCAACCTAACAAGCTTGATCTTTCTATATTTATAGTCCTTGTATATCATTTCTTTTTAAGGACTTTACAAAGCTGTTTTGCATATGTAGGATCAACCTAACATATTTGATCAATTCATTCTAAGTCCTTGTACATATATTCCTATTATTTATCAAAGGACTTTACAGCTTTTATCAATGTAAGCATACTTGCATATTCATTCATTTATATCATAATCAAATCATATCTAAATAGGAATAACATTCTCATGTATATTCCCAACATATTTTATTACCATAGATTAAATTAAATATACTTAACTTATTATTACAATTATGCCATTTGCTTCTTAAATAAATATTCTTCTTTTTATGGTATGACCCTTTAGGTTCTCCATATTAAACCGGTTGTGAATAAATTAATTAGAATAATTTTAATTTTATTTAAATAAATAAATTAACTATTAATTCATTTAAATAAATATTTATTCTACAATAAGGGTAAGCCCCCTTAGCGCTCAATGACTTTTCAGATAATATAGATTTCAACATTAATCATAAAATAACATTTGAGTAAATAGTTATCGTACAATTCATTCCTTCTACCATACAATGTCCCAATTAAATATAAGACATGAATTTACTATCAAGTCTTATTTTATTTAATTATATGTATTCCGATCCTAAATGCACAAACTCCGATAATGCAAATTAGAAACTACTTTCTAATTTCATTCTGCCTTGGCCAAGGACTACTGAGTTGTCATTTATCGAATCACATAGGACATTCACTTCTTTTACTAGAAGTGGTAAATCCTTTATTGATCATTCATTATCTTCATGTATAATTAATTATACCCAAGCATACCCTTTGATATACCCTCAGGGTCTTAAGAGACATGTCAAAGTATAACTCATCATATATAAGATACTATGATCATCTCAAGTCTAAGGATTACTTGTACTACTATCACTAAAGGAATTCCTAATGATAGGCGAGTAAAACTCCATTAGGTATTCCTTAGCGAGCCACATTCAGTGTACTTATTCTCCAATAAGGACCTACATACGTGCTTTAGTCTCTCCACACAAATGATCATGAGATCGATCATCCTCTTCCAAAGAGCAAGCAACGTATATACAAATCTATCCAGATTCACTAATCCCCTATTTAGTAATCCATCGATTGAGAACTTTTTTAGTTTTATGCTATCTAAGAATTTAGATCTCACTAGCACGATCATCATCATGATTCTAAAAGCATTGCTTAAAACTATGGGTTTATCACATTTAAATATAAAAGCATGATGTAGATAATATAAACGCCTTTAAATAAATAATTCTTTTATTAATAAAAGAATAAGATTGTTATAAAGTATATGCTTTATGATTATACATGATTGGCTTGTGTGCATACTACTTTCAATCTCCCACTTGCACTAAAGCCAATTGCCATGGTATCTAATACCCATCTTCTCTAAGTAACGATCAAACTGCAATTGTGTTAAATCTTTAGTAAATGGATCTGCAATGTTTTATTTTGAGTGTCCACTCGCTCTAGGGTGACATCTTCTCTTTCAATGATCTCTCTAATCAAATGAAACCACCGCAGCACGTGTTTGAATTTCTGATGAGACTTGGATTCCTTGGCCTGTGCAACATCTCCGGTGTTGTCACAGAATAAAGGTACTGCTTCTCTAATGCTAGGAACCACGCCAAGTTCAGTTCTGAACTTTTTTATCCAAACAGAATCCTTTGCAACTTCACTTGCAGCTATATACTCTGCCTTTGTCACTGAATCAACAACTGTTTGCTGCTTGGAACTTTTTCAACTCACTGCGCCACCGTTTAAGGTAAACACATACCCCGAAACGGATTTACTGTAATTTTGATCCGTTTGGAAACTTAAGTCTGTATAGCCCTCTAGTTTCAATTCAGATCCACCGTAGATAAGAAATACATCCTTAGTTCTTCTTAAGTACTCTATGATATTTTTCACAGCCTTTTAGTGCTCTTCTCCTGGATTCGACCGGTATCTGCTCATTACACTAAGTGCATGAGAGACATCCGGTCTAGTACATATCATACAGTACATGATCGATCCTATTGCTGAAGTATAAAGTATCTTACTCATACGGTGTCTCACCTCAGGTGTCTTTGGGGCATATTTCTTGGAGAGATGTATTCCATGGCTCATTGGCATGAGACCTCTCTTGGAATCTTCCATGCTAAACCTCTTTAGCATCGAGCCAATGTAAGTTCCTTGGGACAAGCCAAACATCCTTTTAAATCTATCTATATAGATCTTAATCCCCAAACCATAGGATGCTTCTCCCAAGTCATTAATGGAGAAATGTTTAGATAACCAGATTTTAATTGATTGTAGTATCGGAATATCATTCCCTATTAGTAATATATCATCAACATATAATAAAAGGAATGATACAGCACTCCCAATAACCTACTTGTAAACACATGGTTCATCCTCATTTTTGATAAAATCAAACTCTCTGATTGTCTCATCAAATTGGATGTTCCACCTTCGAGAAGCTTGCTTCAATCCATAAATGGATCGTTGCAACTTACAGACTTGGTTTGTTCAAACCGTTGAAACAAAACCTTCTAGTTGTGTCATATACACATCCTTCTCAAGTTTCCCATTGAGTAAGGTCGTTTTCACATCCATTTGCCAGATCTCGTAGTCGTTATAAGCTGCAATCGCAAGCAAAATTCGAATGGACTTGAGCATAGCTACTAGTGAGAAGGTTTCATCATAGTCAATTCCTTGCCTTTGTTTGAAACCTTTTGCAACCAGTCTGGCCTTATAGGTATCTACCTTTCCATTTGCTCCAATCTTTCTCGTAAAGACCCATTTGCATCCAATAGGCTTAATGCCCTAAGGTTCTGAAACCAAAGTCAATACTTGGTTTTCATACAAGGAGTCCATCTCGGATTTCATGGCTTCTTGCCATTTCTCTGAGTCTTTACTACTTATAGCCTGTTTGTAATTCAATGGATCATCATCATTCATAATGCGTACCTCATCGTCATCCTCTATGATGAATCCATACCTTTTAGGTATCTTCGGTATCCTTCTAGATTTACGAATAGGGTGTTGTACAATAGGTTCTTCTACTTGTTCAGGTACCTGACTTTGATCTGTTGTAATTTGTGAGTCTTGAACTTCTTCAAGATATATCTTACTCCCACTGACCCCTTCAAGGATAAACTCCTTTTTTAATAAGGAAGCATGTTTCGCAACAAACACCTTTTGATCAGTAGGTTGATAGAAGTAATATCCTGAAGTTTATTTAGGGTATCCCATAAATCTACATTTTTCAGATCTAGTCTTCAACTTATTATTATCAAACTTTTTGACATAAGCTGGACAACCATAATTCTTAACATGCTTAAGATTTGGTTTCCTCCCCGTCCATAACTCATATGGAGTCTTTGGGACGGATTTGGTAAGTACTTTGTTAAGTAGGTATGCAGCTGCTTCTAGGGCATAGCCCCAAAATAATACTGGAAGATAGATAAAACTCATCATGGAACGAACCATGTCCAACAATGTTTGATTTTTACTTTTAGATACACCATTCAACTGTGGTGTTCCTGGTGGAGTTCATTGTGAGATTATACCATTTTCTTTGAGACAATTGAGAAACTCACCACTTAAGTATTCACCACCTCGATCTGATCGAAGAATCTTAATACTCTTGCCGGTTTATTTCTCTACTTCACTTCTGAATTCTTTGAACTTTTTAAATGATTTGGATTTGTATTTCATTAAATACACATATCCATATATTGAATGATCATCGGTGAAAGTAATGAAATAAGAATACCCTCCTCGTGCATTCGTTGTCATAGGTCCACATACATCTGTGTGTACCAACGCTAACAACTCTGTGACTCTTTCTCCTTTTCCACTAAAAGGGGATTTAGTCATTTTACCCATGAGATAAGACTCACAAGTTGGATATGATTCATAATCAGACAGCTCTAAGAGCCCATCTTTATGCAACTTGGATAATCTTGTTTCATTGATATGATCGAGTCTACAATACCACATGAAAGTATTACTAACATTGTCTCGTTTTCTTTTATTAGTTTGTTCAATTTGAAGTATATTTTCATTCAAGTCAATCACGTAAAGTCCATTCAATAAATTACCAACACAATATAAAATATTCTTATTATAAATGGAACAACTATTATTCTTAGTTATAATATCAAAACCTTCCATATCCAATATAGAAATTGAAATAATGTTTCTAATAAGTGTTGGAACATAATAACAATTATTTAAATAAATAGACTTGCTCAAAGGCAGTGCTAAATAATAAGTCCTTATAGCTAATGCAGCAACCTTTGTGGGAGCTATCGTTTAGCACTCAAAAATTTAACCTTACTCCTATTCCACTAACTCAAGAATTAGTATAGTTACAAGCAAGGATCGATCCCACAGAGACTTTTTTGTTTTATATTTATCCAATCATTTTCCAATGAATTGGGAGTTTTATTTTGAATAACTAAATTAACAAAGTAAATTTAGAAGAAATATCAGTAAGTAAAAATCTTCAATTCTTCAGTTCAGTATCACCTTTTCACAATCATGGATTAATCAAGTTTTACAATATACATCTTTCAATGAGATTAACAACCCTAGATAACCGCGATCGCTAATTATTCGAAATTTTCTTTATGTGTAAATCTAATGCGACGATTGCCAACAAAAGATCCTAACTATCATATAACCCAGAGCTATCAATCTGGATTTAATATAATAGAAGCATGAAGAATGAGAATTAGATTGTTCCAAGCAACAATTGTACAATCCGGAATTATTTAACTTGTCTTCTAAAAATCTTAACAATACCCAAAAGCTTGTCCACAATCAAGTATCATTAATTGCTACTTATGATTAGATATACATCGTTTGGTTAATATATATAATCTAGCAGATGATATTTATCAGATTAATCTAATTGGCCATATCAAATTAATCAAATAGTATAGCATACAAGAAGATTATGTAGATAATCAGAATAAATCTCACATACGAAGAAATAAATAAAGTAAACTTGATCAAACCATTAATTATGAATAAAGTTCAACATCCCTTCAGAATTGAATTGAAAAGATTAGCTTGGAATGCTTTGTGACACCCCCGAATCCGGGTCATCTGACCTCGGTCCGGTCGTCACGAAACAATACTAAACATCCACCTCAAAACAACATACGATAACTAAAGTGCGGAATATAATAAACGTACGTCGTTCATTCAAAAGGTGTTACTAGTCCCAAGATTCGATAACCTTAAATACAAACATACAAACATTACCCTAGAATAGTCATTAGGGTTCATATTACATAACAGTAATTTAATTAAACATAAAGATAAAGTCTGCTCCTTGCAAACTAATCCTACATCTTCCCATTACCCTTGTCCTTCCCTGAAGTCTCGGGCTTAACTGCAATATAAGTCATGATATAGCAAGAATGAGCAACAAGTTTGCTCAGCAAGTTTAAATACAACAATAAAGGGTGATGAAAGGAATATATCTGACAATGAATTCAATAATATGAATATCGGAAGCAAGAATAATAATTGCTTTTAGAATAACTGATACTCAAGTAGACTTTTGAACTATAAAACTCCAATGGAATCAATAGCTGATTGACCCTTTGGTTACTAGCTACAGAATAGTACTTGAGGGGATCAGCCTCGCGTACGCCATGTATATGTATAACATTCAACTCTGCTGTTTGTATCTTATATTAGATACCTGGGGTACTCCCCTATTATATAAGGGGTGTTCTTTCAGTCTAAGAATCCTTACCATCAATTGGTTTGGATAGCTTTTATAAAATTTTATACAATTGTCTGACCGAACAAGGGTTCAGACTCTATCTGACGCAGTTCAAGAATTATAGAACTTTAAATAATGTACAAGTCCAAGACTGTACGAACTTAAGTTCACCAAGTGCGAATAACAATAATCTCGATGTGGAATAATTATAAAGTAATTAAACCACCTAATAGCATGCTTGGAAATAAAGTTCAAGCTTTAAATAATTAACTGTCACTACGATAATAACCTGCTAAATACAATATGAGAAGGATAAGAACTTGCACAATAAAGAGTGTAAGGGAACTTGCATTCAAATAAAGTGAAGTTAAGAAACTCGTTTACACGATTCATTGAATAAGGTAGTGCAAGAATTTAGAATACTTGCCTGTTTGCTCAGCTACGATTAAGTTCTAGCTTTAATTAACTTGCGTCAAAACTATCTAACATTAATAAGTCGGCCTTTCAATTAGCATGTGTAAATCAATATAAGTCTACACTCATAAGCATCTACTTATCATATAAGTCTATCACATAAGATCAAGTAAGTCAATCACTTTGACTGGGCCTGAAAGTGTTCCGGCGTAACTCTAGCATGCAACTACTGACATTAAACCAAAACACATGCTTATCAAGTTAAAATTTCTCATTCGAAACTAGCATGCTCTTTCTATATTCAATTTGAAGTTATGTTTTCATGCCGGTAATTCACATACTTTAACTAATACAAGTTCATGCTTCAAAGTTGATTACTAAGGTCATGTTATCACATAACAAGGCATAACATGCATGCTCATACGTATACTATACATGTATACTTTAATCCACCTATTTCATGCCTTAGAAATTCATTTCCTATGAATACGTGCATACGTGAAATCCATGCTTTAACCAAATGAGGTCCATGTTAATATGCTTTTAGGCACAACGAACTCTAATGTACATGCTTGTATGATCAATACGTAATCCACATGGTATTTGATGTCATTATCCTTCACATTCTACGTTTTCATCAAAAGTTGCACCAAATCAACATAGGTAACATAATACAAGTAAAGCGTCTCATAATCATGACTCACATGTATTAGAATACATATCTAAACCACATGAAAGCTCTCATATGGTCAGAAATCATAAGGCAAAATCCTTGGTCAAGTTTTCTTTTTAAAGTTCTTAAGTTTCTTATTTCGAAATCGTCCGAATCTTGCAATCATGTATGCTAGTGTGTGAACACACTTTAGATTCTCATTTCATGTGAATATAAACCACACTATCATGTTTAAAATGTCAGAACATATACATGCCCCGTATGTGTCTAAATTCATAATCGAAACTACAAGTTTCATTACAAAACCATAAGTGTTGCGTCAATCATGTGTACTAACATTGTTATACTTGTTCATACTACATGCATATACTCATATATGTGTGTTAATCTAGTTTACATTGTTGTTCTAACAAGGTACCATATGCTAGTTCATGACAGCAGCTTAACATAAATTAAAATCTGGGAACTGGTCCTGGCGCAGCTGCGCCGCTGGCCAGTTCAATACTGGCGCAGTTGCGCAGGCTGTTGGCTAGACCAGAAGCTAAACTGTTTCGGCAGTTCTGCAAACCCATCTCAAAAATTCCATCCGAATTGTATCTAGCCATGGTATATTACATTGATATCATGCTTATAGTCTTTATATACCACTTAACAACATCTCTTCAATCAATTAACATCCAATTCAAATGAACTGAAGAATTCAAAAACTTAGAAAATTACAGAAACATGAAGAACAAGAATGTAACTGATTTATACCTCTGCTATATGGACTGAACTTGCTGTTTATATGATGCTTACAATGCAGCTATAATGTTCCCTCTTAACTCAATTGAAACTCCCAGCAAAATAAATGAGAAGAAGAGAAGCTTCATTTATAGCAAAATGGATATCCAGACAAAGCTCTTAACTCCCAATTCAAACCAAGGAAAAACAAGATTGTATAATGGTTAAGGGGAGAGTTGTTGAGAGTTGGTAAACTCATCATGAAACCCACTCCCTCTTGCACGATTAGCTATATTTTGGTGAGTTTGAGAGAACTAGATGAAGAGTAGCTAGCTTCTAGAGTTCACGTGAGGGAGAAAGAAGAGGAACTCTCATATTTGGATAATGTAATAAGAACTCAGCAACTTGTAAGTATATATCATATATGTCCAATACTTGGTTATATACTAAATACTCTAGGTTATATACTATATATACATATAGCATATACTTAAGTTATAAATAATTTAAAGTCACAATGTTTGAGTAAATACTAATATAATGTATCAAGTTGTGTACATACATATAATCTATGTACATTTTCTATTTATCTCATTTACTTTACGTCAATAGGGTATACATTAATGTTTTTCACACATAACATGTAACCCACATAATGTCATTAATCATACTATATAGTCTACATATATAATATATAGACGTATTAATGTGTCACCTTGTACTATATATAATATTTAGTTAACTACCATATATTGCAAGGTTTACTTATCACATGCTTGTATAAAATAATTAACCAAGTAAATATAATATTATTATATTCATTAATCCCTTACTCATTAATTATTATTCATTCATAATAATTATTAATCAACACATTATCAATTAATTACTCATAATTGTGATTAATCAATATGTTCAATTCCTAACACTATATTCAAATAAATTGAATATTTAATTATTTAACAACCTTATCAATTCTTTGATATATTAAAGTCTTAGGGTTAGTCCACTAATTTAAATAACCCATTAGTGACTCCCTTTAATTATTTCTCAAATTCACATAATCACATAAGGTTTAAATAAACTCACAAAACTAACTCATTAAAATTAAATCACATATTTAATAAATAAGGAGTTTAAAATTCATGGTCGTTACATTCCTCCCCCCTTATAAAAATTTCGTCCTCGGAATTGTAAAAATAAGGTTACTCAAATAAAAACGGATAATTCGCTCTCATTTTCTCTTCTAGCTCCCACGTAGCCTCCTCGACTGCGTGATTTCTCCAGAGAATCTTGACGGAATGAATGATCTTATTCCTCAGCTTCTGTTCCTTCCTATCTAGTTTTTGGACAGGAACTTCGTATGATAAGTCTTTCTCGACTTGGATTGGTTCATAGGAGATAACGTGCTTGTAGTCTGGTTTATACAGCCGCAACACTGACAGATGAAACACGTTGTGAATGTGCTCAAGTTAAGGAGGTAACGCCACCTCGTACGCCACTTCACCGACTCACCTCAGAATCTCAAACGGTCTTATGAAGCTAGGGCTTTAACTTGCCCTTCTTCCCAAAACGAATCTTCCCCTTCCAGGGAGATACTTTTAGAAAAGCATAGCTTCCTAATTCAAATTCTTTCTTCCTGCGATGCAAGTCCGCATACTTCTTCTGGCGATCTTGAGTCGCTACCAGCCGTGCTCTTATCACCATGATAATCTCTACAGTCTGCTGTACTAATTCTGGTCCCAACAGTCGACGTTCTCCAACTTCGTCCCAACACAACGGTGTTCAACACTTTCTCCCATATAATGCTTCGTACGGTGGCATTCCAATACTAGCGTGAAAACTATTGTTGTACGCAAACTCTACTAATGGAAGGTGATCCTCCCAACTACCCTTGAAGTCCATTACACAAGCTCGGAGCATGTCTTCAAGTGTTTGAGTTGTTCTTTCGCTTTGCCCATCGGTCTGCGGATGATACGCGGTACTCATTCGCAGTTGTGTCCCCAATCTCTCTTGAAGACTCTTCCAGAAATTCAACATGAATCGCGGATCTCTATTAGATACAATAGATATTCGCACCCCATGTCACGAGATAATTTCCTTGACATATAATCTGGCTAGCTGGTCCAAACTATACTTAATCTTAATCGGCAAAAAGTGAGCTGACTTCGTAAGACGATCTATGTGACACCCCCAAATTCGGGTACTTCGTTTCCACATGATTTGGTGTTCACTTTCTAATATAACATTTATCTACCCAATGAATAATGCAAAATATACTACAACTTAAATTAAAATAACTAAATCTCCCTTAAAACAAGGGTTACAACCTTCTCAAAATCAATCCCAGGGTTACTCTAACCTTGACATGAATATAATAAAGTGCTGAAATAAAACATAACATTCAATTATTACAATCATTCTCAATTAAATAAAAAAAACAAGTCTTCACTTGCTTTGCTTTCCCTTGCCCTTACTTGTAGACGGAGCATCAGCGTTATCAACCTTAACTGAAATTGTTATTTAATGCAAGAGTGAGCAAACCACAGCTCACTGGAGTTTAACAATAATATAGACATGAAAGAATATCTTTAAGAAAATCTGAACAACTTAGCTTGCTCCAATAATAAAGAATTGAGTAATAATTCTCTATCAATATTAAAATTTGGATATATAATTTATCTGAGGGTCATAAGACCTTTGAACTCTTGTCCTAAGTTATAAATATTTTTATTTAAACCTTTAACAGTCAATAAGACTATGGACCTTAACTCGTACTTAGGGGGATCAGCCCTTCGTACTATGTATTGTGCACAACCATCTTAACGCTATGCGTGGTAACCTCCCCTAGTAAATAGGGTTGTTCAACTCAGTAATTTGAATTCAAGTCCGCACCAAAGAAAGTTTGATTTGGATAAGCTTACAAGGGTAATTTAGAATTCACGTTCATCAACTAAGGATTAGTTGAATCGACTTCCAATAATTCAAAATAAAAGAATTATGAATTAACATATGCTTTAGAAGTAAACCTAAAGCATTTAAAATAATAATTGGATCTTACTTGAACAATAAGTTAAGACCATTTCAATTAAATAAACAATTGTCCAATACTGAAATGGAAAGGACATTTCCAACAATGAATATATGAATTCAAGAGATCATATAAAATCAATACAAGATTAGGGTTTAGAAAACTTGCATAAAATTAACGAGTTTAGGGTTTAGAAGACTTGCCTCAAGCGCAAGCTACTTAACACAATTCACGTACTTTAACACTTCCTACACATATATATTCAATCACAATAACCTAAATTAGTTAACACGTAACTAATTCACATAAGTGGTTAACCCTCATGGTTAACTCACATTCTGATTAAATAGTAATAATAATCAACCATCACATAGTTAATTACATCACCTACATATTCACATAATTAAATTAATTATGTATTTAACTCAATTATAATTAAACAATTATAATTCAAACACTTAATCAAATTATAATTACTTAAATTATCATTACCTTTTAAATTATAAACAATTTATAATTTAAAATCAATTAAACCACATTCATGCAATTATAATTACACAATTTATAATTAATTATGTATTTATCAATTAAAAATTCACAATTAAACATGCATTTATTAAATTATAATTTAAATTAACATCTAATTGATTAAAATAAATCAACTTCTATACATTATAATTTCACAGAATTATAATTTAAGTTAAACAATTACTCTTAATTATAATTAATCAAATTATAATTAAGTAACTTATTAAACAATTATAGTTTTAGATACCATATTAGGTTTTCAAAATTTCTTTTATTTTCCAAACATAAAATTATCATAATCATATAACAACATGTTATATCATTCAAAATATATATCCCCTTATCCATGAAAAATTAAACTAAGGTCTTTAAAATAAACTGTACAAGCAAGCAAAACTCACTGCCCAAGCACTGTGCCCGGCACAGCTGCGCAGCCAGCTGCCTTTAAACCAGCGCAGCTGCGCAGGGAAGGAATCTGGGAAGGACAAGCGGCGCAGCTGCGCTGCTCCTGGCCTTGCTGCCGGCGCAGCTGCGCAGAAACTCGGCCAGACGCAGATAGCCACGTTACTCTGCTCACCGATTAACCCATACAGGCCAACAACGCCAAAAATACAGTACTATAGACTCTGTAAAATATAAATACGCTATTACACATATATAAAGCATGCTTCCAAAATACAAAATCATTTAAACAATGATAATCATAAGTTTTGAAAATCTATTTTGGCCATTTTTATAAAAACTCATATTTTCATAAAATAATTCTCTGTAATAAAATTTTCTTACCAATTCCACCTATAAAACATGCATTATGTTTGAAATTGAAGATATTATCACAACAATTCTAAATAGGCATATTAACACACAATCAAAGCATAACTTTTACTCTAAAATTGGCCAATAACATACAAAATCATAAGAACATCAATTTCTCCATTAAAACATGTTCTGACAAATTTTTATTTCTGAAAATCCTTGATCATGACATACAATTCATATAATAACCATTATAAACATAATTTATATATATACATCATATTTGTATAACTTTCATGCTAAATCATAAACACAGAGAACTCATATTCATGAATATTATAAAAAAAACACATAGAAATATAATTTAATTGAAATAATACCCTTTTTGCTTAGATGACTGAAGATGAAGATGATAGTGATTCCCTTCAAGCTTCTCAAGCTATACCTTTTCTCTCTATCTTCTTCTCTGTTATTCTTCCTCTCTGCTCTCTCTTTTCTTCTTAGTCTTAGGCTTAAACTAACGTAGTTTTTCCTTACGTAGTATATAGATATATAACTGACATATATTAATAATATACGTACTAACTAATATTTAATAATCCAATTAAATTAGGAGTTACAAAATTTAAAAGTCCTTTTGGCTTGTTTGGCAACAGGAAAATTAGAAACTAGTTTTACTAACTTAGGTATAGTTTAGGTAAATTAGGTTTAAGCTAGTTTAAGGGCCCTGTTTGGCAACAGTCTTTTAAAACAAAAGCAAGGGCCTTGTTTGTTTAAAATTATTTAAAATCTTTTTTTTCTTTATTTTAATAAATTATTTGACGCATACTTTAATGTCACATTTTAATTAATTAAATATTAATCATCTAATTTAATCAATTAAAATCTAACATCAATAAATCACATAAAATTATCACCTAATTATAATTACTAGCTAATTATAATACATGTAACACTTCATCACATATCTCATCTAATTTAATTATCTCAATTAAATTAGAACTATAATATAAAATTAATATACATTAATTAAATTAAATATTGCACGCTCATTTAATTAATATATACACTTAATTAAATCACTCCATAAATCACATAATTTATTTATTTAACTTAATAAATAAATCACATAAAATATTTATTTAATTCAATAAATATTTAAAATTAAATATAAAATCACAATCGTTACAATCTTCCCTCCTTAAAAGGATTCTGTCCCCAGAATCACAAAAAAAAATAAATCTCGTCTATTACATTCTTCCCCCTTTAAAAGGATTCTGTCCCCAGAATCAGTATATAAGGGGTTACACAAAACTAATCAAATAAATGCGGATAAGATTTCATCATAACATCTTCGAGTTCCCACGTAGCTTCTTCAGCACTGTGGTTTCTCCAAATTACCTTAACAGAAGGTATCACTTTATTCCTAAGTACTTGTTCCTTTCTATCAACTATTTGAACAGACACTTCTTCATACGTTAAGTCTTTATCAAATAACAAAGGTTCATATTCTATTACATGTTTATAATCGTGCTTGTAAGGTCTTAATACAGAAATATGAAAGACATTATGTATATTCTTGAGCTCCGGAGGTAATGCAATCTCGTAAGCAACCTCGCCCACCTTTCGTAGTACCTCAAAAGGTCCAATGAATCGGGGACTCAGCTTCCCCTTCTTACCGAATCGAATTTTCCCCTTCCAGGGAGATACTTTCAGGAACACGAAACTTCCTGGTAAGAATTCTCGGTTCTGTCGATGTAAATCGGCATACTTCTTCTGTCTGTCTTGAGCAGCAACTAATCTCGTTCTGATCAGCTTTACAATTTTGGCGGTTTGTTGTACCAATTCTGGTCCCAACAATTGACGTTCACCGACTTCATCCCAGCACAAAGGAGTTCTGCATTTTCTACCGTTTAACGCTTCGTAAGGCGGCATGCCAATACTTGCATGATGACTATTGTTGTAGGCGAACTCTACCAATGGTAGATGATCCTCCCAGCTTCCTTTGAAGTCCATCACACAAGCTCTTAGCATATCCTCAAGTGTCTGAATTGTTCTTTCGCTTTGTCCATCAGTCTGAGGATGATACGCTGTACTCATTCGCAATTGCGTTCCCATACTTTCTTGCAAATGCTTCTAGAAATTCGACGTAAAACGCGGATCTTTGTCGGACATAATCGACACCGGAACACCATGTCGAGAAATAATTTCCTTCACGTATAGCTTCGCTAGCTTATCCAGGTTGTACTTAACCCTGATTGGCAGAAAGTGGGCTGACTTCGTCAGTCGATCCACTATAACCCATATCGCATCAAATCCTTTCTGAGTCATTGGAAGACCTACCACGAAATCCATCGTGATATGCTCCCACTTCCACTCTGGAATTTCTAACGGTTGCAGCAGTCCACTTGGTCTCTGGTGTTCTGCTTTGACTTTCTGGCACGTTAAGCACTTCGTAACGCATTCTGCAACGTCCCTTTTCATATTCGGCCACCAAAAATGATGCCTGAGATCCTGGTACATCTTCGTACTCCCAGGGTGAATAGAATATCTATAACTATGAGCTTCCCTCAAAATCTCCTCTTTGACCTCTGGTACTGGCGGTACCCATATTCTACCTTCAAACCGCAACAGTCCTTCGTTACCGATCTTGAATTTGAACTCTTCGCCTTCGGTTATCCTCTTCTGAATCTTTTCACATTCTTCATCATTGAATTGTGCTTCTTTCACCTTATCTACTAGAGTAGAACCATTGGTTACTTGAAACAACAACTCATCCGATTCCTTTGGAAACTTCACTTCCAATTCTAATCTAGCCATTTGTTCTATCAACCGATCTTGATCAGTTAATACGTTCAGCTTCTCCCGACCTTTCCTGCTTAAAGCGTCAGCGACAACGTTAGCTTTACCCGGATGGTAAAGTATCTCGCAATCGTAGTCTTTAATCAGCTCCAACCATCTTCTTTGGCGCATGTTCAAATCCTTCTGGGTAAATATATACTTCAGACTCTTGTGATCTGTGTATATTTCACACTTCTCTCCATATAAGTAGTGCCCCCAGATCTTCAGGGCAAACACTACTGTCACCAATTCTAGATCATGGGTTGGATACCCCTTCTCGTAATCCTTCAGCTGACGTGACGCATAGGCAATGACTTTGCTGCTCTGCATCAATACACAGCCTAATCCTTTATGTGAGGCATCGCTATATACTACGAAATTTCCGGAACTATCTGGTTAAGACAATACAGGCGCAGTACTCAGCCTCTTCTTCAGCTCTTGAAAACTCTCCTCACACTTCTCCGTCCAAACAAACTTAACTGTTTTACGAGTCAGATTCGTCAACGGAGTTACGATTCTAGAAAAGTCTTGGATAAATCTCCGGTAATAACCTGCCAATCCCAAGAAACTCCTCACTTCGGACGGCGTCTTCGGCTCTTCCCAATTTATAACAGCTTCAACCATCGACGGATCTACCGAAATACCATCCTTGTCGATCACGTGGCCAAGAAATTGCACACGTTCCAACCAAAATTCGCATTTCGAGAATTTAGCATATAGCTTTTCTCGTTTCAGTGCTTCTAAGGTTAGTCGTAAGTGTTCAGCATGCTCCTCCTCGGTCTTGGAATAAACCAGGATGTCATCTATGAACACTACCACGAACTTGTCTAGAAATGGCTTGAACACCCTATTCATTAGGTCCATAAATGCAGCTGGGGCATTCGTGAGACCAAATGACATCACCAAGAACTCGTAATGACCATACCGAGCTCTAAAAGCCATTTTCGGTATATCTTCCTTTCTCACCTTCAATTGATGATACCCGCTTCTCAAATCGATTTTCGAGAAGTACCTCGCACCTTTCAGTTGATCAAACAAGTCATCGATCCTAGGTAAAGGATACCTATTCTTGATCGTAACTTTATTCAACTCTCTATAATCAATGCAAAGACGCATCGACCCATCCTTCTTCTTCACGAATAAGACAGGAGCTCCCCACGGCGAAACGCTTGGTTGAATATACTTCTTGTCCAGTAATTCTTGCAGTTAAATCATCAGTTCTTTCATCTCGTCTGGAGCCATTCTGTACGGAGCCTTCAAAATCGGAGCAGTTCTCGGCGCTAGATCGATCACGAACTCTGTCTCCCTATCTGGCGGAAGTCCTTATAAATCGCTCGAAAAAACGTCCACAAATTCCTTAACTACCGATATCTCCTCCACCTTCGGGCTTTCCTTATGCGAATCTACTATGTAGGCTAGATATCCTACACAGCCTTGCGTCAGAAGTTTCTTGGCTTGCATAATCGTCAGAAAACTCGCTTGCCTAGGCGATTTGCTACCATAGAACACCAACTTCGACGGAGTCGTAAGGTTTACCGACTTTTTTTGACAGTCGATTACCGCCCCATGGTTGAACAACCAATCCATACCCAGTATAACGTCGAATTCCCCAAGTTTTATCGGAATCAAATCTACTCTAAGCTCCTAACCCTTAATATCCAATCTACAGTTCTTATAAACGCTCCTAACAGGAATAACCTCCCTATTCGCAATCTCTATGTTCAAAGGTTAAATTAACTCCTCTACAGGTAAGTCTAGGGTTCTAGCAAAATCATCAGATATGAATGAGCAAGTAGCACCCGAATCAAATAATACATATACATTTATACTATTGACCGGAATAATACCTGACACCACATCTTTTGATTGCACAGCATCCTGCACCGTTATATTGAATGTCCGTGCAGTGGGTCGAACAGCTTGTAATGGTGCAGCGATAGTAACGGTACTGCCGCTTCCATTCCCTCCGCTCCCTGTTGACCCTGCCGTCAGCTTCTTCGGGCAGTTGCGAGCCATGTGATCTTTGGATCCACATGTAAAGCAAGCTCCCTTCTTCAGTTTTGGGCAATTTGGCGCGATGTGGCCTTCCTGACCACAGTTGAAGCACACCCGCTTCCCCTTCATGCACACGCCAGTGTGATTCTTACCGCATATAGCACATGCTTCGAACTTCCTCTTCTGCTGACTTCCTTGCTGACTCCCAGCAGAGATATTATCAGACCACTTCCTCTTCTGGTTCACAGTGCTGCTACCCCCAGACTTGGTTTCTACCTCATTCTTCTTCTTCTTCCCTTGGTTGAACATCGTTACCGCTTCGCTTCCTCCTTCAGCAAGTATGGCTTTCTCCAGCATCGCTGCAAATGTGTTCAGCTGGAACATGGAAAACTTGCTGTAGAGCCAGGGCTTTAGTCCCCGCTCAAACCTTCTTGCTTTCCTAGCGTCAGTGCTGACCTGGTATGTAGCGAACCTGGCCAACTCGTTAAACTTAGCAGCATACTCGGACACCGTCATCCCTCCTTGCTTAAGTTCTAGGAACTGGACCTCCATCTGGTCCTGCGAACTCACTGGAAAGTACATCTCGTAGAACATTTCCTTGAAACGTTCCCACGTGATGACTCCCTCTCCCTCTCGAGTCTTGTTAGCCTTCGACCAAAAAACTTGCATCCGACTTCAACATGAAAGCCGCGAACGTTGTCTTTTGGTCTTCTCCTACTCTAGCCACGTCAAATACCTTCTCCATCTCCATAACCCATGTCTGAGCTTCGATAGGGTTAGTCGATCCTTTGAACTCAGGCGGTCCTACTGCCT
The DNA here is from genome assembly GCA_020205555.1 of Panax stipuleanatus. Taxonomy (NCBI): domain Eukaryota; kingdom Viridiplantae; phylum Streptophyta; class Magnoliopsida; order Apiales; family Araliaceae; genus Panax; species Panax stipuleanatus. The sequence continues at coordinate 85,389,295 of CM035123.1, forward strand.
TGAATTCCTTGAAAGTAGTACCCTGCATCTGTGGTTGATTCGTAAGAGCTTCGGTCAACAGGTTCACCAACTGCTGAACCGAATTGGGATTCGTTCCCTCGTTATTGTTGTTGTTCGTTGAACCCTCGGGATTTTGACGCGTTACTCTTCTTCTAGGAGGCATTTTCTGTTAAGAAAATATTATTATTAGACCCTTTATTCAATTATTAAGTATCCAAGTTCATACTTAAACGTTTAAATAATTCAATTCACATAGAACACCAAGCACGTCCATAAACTTCTTTTATTCATCAGTCGTAGTTTTAAAAACATCAAACAGATAGCATTTCTGCCATTTACATCATCCTTCCTGAACTGGAAAAGTTGCAGGATTACATTATTAACTCATCCCATTCTTATCTCAAATTATGGGATTTTCGTTACTTATTACAAAACATGCAATACATAACAAACTCTACCACTACTGTTACTACTACCACTACTACCACTGCCTTGGCATATTAATGCGTCTCACAGCCTCTCTGCGTTCCTCTTTTATTACCCGAAATGCCATTCTTCGGTCCACCACATACCACGATAAACCTTGGAACTGAGCTGGGTAGTAAAAAATACGATCCTGAGCTCTCTCTATCGCCGTATGAAAAGCATATTCCGTTTCCCTCAGCTTGGCCCTCTTGGCTTCAGCTTCACCTTCAGCTCGATCGGCTCGTTGATTAGCCCTCAAGCTTGACTCTTCAGCTCTGGCACGCTTCCTCGACTCCTCCTGGATGTCTTGCTTCAGCTTTGCCAATTCAAATCGAGCAGCATCTCTCTCGACCTCCATATGTATCAGGTTCCACTGTGCATCTCCTAGTTCACTATCCATCTCTTCGATAGTCTCGTCCCGCTGCTGAATAGTCTCCTCGAGATCTCCTACTCGTCCCTGAAGTTCCACATTACTATCGTAGACTGCCTCGTACATCTCAGCACTAGTAGAGTGAGGTGGGAATTCCTCCTCGGGATCCTCTTCCTCCTCTTCCTCCTCTTCAGACTCGTCCTCGTCCTCATCCTCTGGAATAGGTGTCAGCTCACGCTCCCGACCAGCTACGGTGATCACTGGAGATGGCTCTCTCCTAACCAGCTGCTCCCAGACAATATGTATGTCACGGGGCTCTTCCTCTCTAGGCACCTGAGGTACATCCTCTCTAGCCTGACTAGGTTCTCCAACGTTCGACATCCTGACAAAAGAATTTTAAAGTTCATTATTACGTGATAACGAATCGCCACTCTTCGAATACTAAAATGTAAACACATAGACACATAAGGTAGTTTATTATCTTTTACCTATCACATCTATCTTTTCGATCTTACCATAAGGCTACTACCTAAGGTTTTTCCTCACCTAAGGTTTCATAACCTGCAGCTCTGATACCAACCTGTGACACCCCCAAATCTGGGTACTTCGTTTCCACATGATTTGGTGTTCACTTTCTAATATAACATTTATCTACCCAATGAATAATGCAAAAATAAACTACAACTTAAATTAAAATAACTAAATCTCCCTTAAAACAAGGGTTACAACCTTCTCAAAATCAATCCCAGGGTTACTCTAACCTTGACATTAATATAATAAAGTGCGGAAATAAAACATAACATTCAATTATTACAATCATTCTCAATTAAATAAAAAAAACAAGTCTTCACTTGCTTTGCTTTCCCTTGCCCTTACTTGTAGACGGAGCATCAGCGTTATCAACCTTAACTGAAATTGTTATTTAATGCAAGAGTGAGCAAACCACAGCTCACTGGAGTTTAACAATAATATAGACATGAAAGAATATCTTTAAGAAAATCTGAACAACTTAGCTTGCTCCAATAATAAAGAATTGAGTAATAATTCTCTATCAATATTAAAATTTGGATATATAATTTATCTGAGGGTCATAAGACCTTTGAACTCTTGTCCTAGGTTATAAATATTTTTATTTAAACCTTTAATAGCCAATAAGACTATGGACCTTAACTCGTACTTAGGGGGATCAGCCCTTCGTACCATGTATTGTGCACAACCATCTTAACGCTATGCGTGGTAACCTCCCCTAGTAAATAGGGTTGTTCAACTCAGTAATTTGAATTCAAGTCCACACCAAAGAAAGTTTGGTTTAGATAAGCTTACAAGGGTAATTTAGAATTCACGTTCATCAACTAAGGATTAGTTGAATCGACTTCCAATAATTCAAAATAAAAGAATTATGAATTAACATATGCTTTAGAAGTAAACCTAAAGCATTTAAAATAATAATTGGATCTTACTTGAACAATAAGTTAAGACCATTTCAATTAAATAAACAATTGTCCAATACTGAAATGGAAAGGACATTCCCAACAATGAATATATGAATTCAAGAGATCATTAAAAATCAATACAAGATTAGGGTTTAGAAAACTTGCATAAAATTAACGAGTTTAGGGTTTAGAAGACTTGCCTCAAGCGCAAGCTACTTAACACAATTCACGTACTTTAACACTTCCTACACATATATATTCAATCACAATAACCTAAATTAGTTAACACGTAACTAATTCACATAAGTGGTTAACCCTCATGGTTAACTCACATTCTGATTAAATAGTAATAATAATCAACCATCACATAGTTAATTACATCACCTACATATTCACATAATTAAATTAATTATGTATTTAACTCAATTATAATTAAACAATTATAATTCAAACACTTAATCAAATTATAATTACTTAAATTATCATTATCTTTTAAATTATAAATAATTTATAATTTAAAATCAATTAAACCACATTCACGCAATTATAATTACATAATTTATAATTAATTATGTAATTATCAATTAAAAATTCACAATTAAACATGCATTTATTAAATTATAATTTAAATTAACATCTAATTGATTAAAATAAATCAACTTCTATACATTATAATTTCACAGAATTATAATTTAAATTAAACATTTACTCTTAATTATAATTAATCAAATTATAATTAAGTAACTTATTAAACAATTATAGTTTTAGATACCATATTAGGTTTTCAAAATTTCTTTTATTTTCCAAACATGAAATTATCATAATCATATAACAACATGTTATATCATTCAAAATATATATCCCCTTATCCATGAAAAATATTAAACTAAGGTCTTTAAAATAAACTGTACAAGCAAGCAAAACTCACTGCCCAAGCACTGTGCCCGGCACAGCTGCGCAGCCAGCTGCCTTTAAACCGGCGCAGCTGCGCAGGGAAGGAATCTGGGAAGGACAAGCGGCGCAGCTGCGCTGCTCCTGGCCTTGCTGCCGGCGCAGCTGCGCAGAAACTCGGCCAGACGCAGACAGCCACGTTACTCTGCTCACCGATTAACCCATACAGGCCAACAACGCCAAAAATACAGTACTATAGACTCTGTAAAATATAAATACGCTATTACACATATATAAAGCATGCTTCCAAAATACAAAATCATTTAAACAATGATAATCATAAGTTTTGAAAATCTATTTTGGCCATTTTTATGAAAACTCATATTTTCATAAAATAATTCTCTGTAATAAAATTTTCTTACCAATTCCACCTATAAAACATGCATTATGTTTGAAATTGAAGATATTATCACAACAATTCTAAATAGGCATATTAACACACAATCAAATCATAACTTTTACTCTAAAATTGGCCAATAACATACAAAATCATAAGAACATCAATTTCTCCATTAAAACATGTTCTGACAAAATTTTGATTTCTGAAAATCCTTGATCATGACATACAATTCATATAATAACCATTATAAACACAATTTATATATATACATCATATTTGTATAACTTTCATGCTAAATCATAAACACAGAGAACTCATATTCATGAATATTATAAAGAAAATACATAGAAATATAATTTAATTGAAATAATACCCTTTTTGCTTAGATGACTGAAGAAGAAAATGATAGTGATTCCCTTCAAGCTTCTCAAGCTATACCTTTTCTCTCTATCTTCTTCTCTGTTATTCTACCTCTCTGCTCTCTCTTTTCTTCTTAGTCTTAGGCTTAAACTAACGTAGTTTTTCCTTACGTAGTATATAGATATATAACTGACATATATTAATAATATACGTACTAACTAATATTTAATAATCCAATTAAATTAGGAGTTACAAAATTTAAAAGTCCTTTTGGCTTGTTTGGCAACAGGAAAATTAGAAACTAGTTTTACTAACTTAGGCATGGTTTAGGTAAATTAGGTTTAAGCTAGTTTAAGGGCCCTGTTTGGCAACAGTCTTTTAAAACAAAAGCAAGGGCCTTGTTTGTTTAAAATCATTTAAAATCTTTTTTTTCTTTATTTTAATAAATTATTTGACGCATACTTTAATGTCATATTTTAATTAATTAAATATTAATCATCTAATTTAATCAATTAAAATCTAACATCAATAAATCACATAAAATTGTCACCTAATTATAATTACTCGCTAATTATAATCCATGTAACACTTCATCACATATCTCATCTAATTTAATTATCTCAATTAAATTAGAACTATAATATAAAATTAATATACATTAATTCAATTAAATATTGCACGCTCATTTAATTAATATATACACTTAATTAAATCACTCCATAAATCACATAATTTATTTATTTAACTCAATAAATAAATCACATAAAATATTTATTTAATTCAATAAATATTTAAAATTAAATATAAAATCACAATCGTTACAATCTACAATTACCTATATGGCGTCGTGCCCTTTCTGCGTTGCCGGAAGTTCCACCACAAAATCCATCGTGATGTGCTCCAATTTCCATTCTGGAATCTCTAACGGTTGCAATAACCCGCTTGGTTGTTGGTGCTCTGCCTTGACTTCTGACATGCATATACTCATATATGTGTGCTAATCCAGTTTACATTCTTGTTCTAACAAGGTACCATATGCTAGTTCATGACAGCAGCTTAACAGAAATTAAAAACTGGGAACTGGTCCTGGCGCAGCTGCGCCGCTGGCCAGTTCAATACTAGCGCAGCTGCGCAGGCTGTTGGCCAGACCAGAAGCTAAACTGCTTCGGCAGTTCTGCAAACCCAACTCAAAAATTCCATCCGAATTGTATCAAGCCATGGTATATTACATTGATATCATGTTTATAGTCTTTATATACCACTTAACAACATCTCTTCAATCAATTAACATCCAATTCAAATGAACTCAAGAATTCAAAAACTTAGAAAATTACAGAAATATGAAGAACAAGAATGTAACTGATTTATACCTCTGTTATATGGAATGAACTTGCTGTTTATATGATGCTTACAATGCAGCTATAATGTTCCCTCTTAACTCAATTGAAACTCCCAGCAAAATAAATGAGAAGAAGAGAAGCTTCATTTATAGCAAAATGGATATCCAGACAAAGCTCTTAACTCCAAATTCAAACCAAGGAAAAACAAGATTGTATAATGGTTAGGGGAGAGTTGTTGAGAGTTGGTAAACTCATCATGAAACCCACTCCCTCTTGCATGATTAGCTATATTTTGGTGAGTTTGAGAGAACTAGATGAAGAGTAGCTAGCTTCTAGAGTTCACGTGAGGGAGAATGAAGAGGAACTCTCATATTTGGATAATGTAATAAGAACTCAGCAACTTGTAAGTATATATCATATATGTCCAATACTTGGTTATACACTAAATACTCTAGGTTATATACTATATATACATATAGCATATACTTAAGTTATTAATAATTTAAAGTCACAATGTTTGAGTAAATACTAATATAATGTATCAAGTAGTGTACATACATATAATCCATGTACATTTTCTATTTATCTCATTTACTTTACGTCAATAGGGTATACATTAATGTTTTTCACACATAACATGTAACCCACATAATGTCATTAATCATACTATATAGTCTACATATATAATATATAGACGTATTAATGTGTCACCTTGTACTATATATAATATTTAGTTAACTACCATATATTGCAAGGTTTACTTATCACATGCTTGTATAAAATAATTAACCAAGTAATTATAATATTATTATATTTATTAATCCCTTATTCATTAATTATTATTCATTCATAATAATTATTAATCAACACATTATCAATTAATTACTCATAATTGCGATTAATCAATATGTTCAATTCCTGACACTATATTCAAATAAATTGAATATTTAATTATTTAACAACCTTATCAATTCTTTGATATATTAAAGTCTTAGGGTTAGTCCACTAATTTAAATAACCCATTAGTGACTCCCTTTAATTATTTCTCAAATTCACATAATCACATAAGGTTTAAATAAACTCACAAAACTAACTCGTTAAAATTAAATCACATATTTAATAAATAAGGAGTTTAAAATTCATGGTCGTTACATCCCTCCCCCTTATAAAAATTTCGTCCTCGGAATTATAAAAATAAGGTTACTCAAATAAAAACGGATAATTCGCTCTCATTTTCTTTTCTAGCTCCCACGTAGCCTCCTCGACTGCGTGATTTCTCCAGAGAATCTTGACGGAATGAATAATCTTATTCCTCAGCTTCTGTTCCTTCCTATCTAGTATCTGGATAGGAATTTCTTCGTATGATAAGTCTTTCTCGACTTGGATTGGTTCATAGGAGATAACGTGGTTGTAGTCTGGTTTATACAGCCGCAACACTGACATATGAAACACGTTGTGAATGTGCTCAAGTTAAGGAGGTAACGCCACCTCGTACGCCACTTCACCGACTCACCTCAGAATCTCAAACGGTCCTATGAAGCTAGGGCTTAACTTGCCCTTCTTCCCAAAACGAATATTCCTATTCCAGGGAGATACTTTCAGAAAAGCATAGCTTCCTAATTCAAATTCTTTCTTCTTGCGACGCAAGTCCGTATACTTCTTATGGCGATCTTGAGCCGCTAACAGCCGTGCTCGTATCACCTTGATAATCTCTACAGTCTGCTGTACCAATTCTGGTCCCAACAGTCGACGTTCTCCAACTTCGTCCCAACACAACGGTGTTCGACATTTTCTCCCATATAATGCTTCGTACGGTGGCATTCCAATACTAGCGTGAAAACTATTGTTGTACGCAAACTCTACTAATGGAAGGTGATCCTCCCAACTACCCTTGAAGTCCATTACACAAGCTTGGAGCTTGTCTTCAAGTGTTTGAATTGTTCTTTCGCTTTGCCCATCGGTCTGCGGATGATACGCGGTACTCATTCGCAGTTGTGTCCCCAATCTCTCTTGAAGACTCTTCCAGAAATTCGACGTGAATCGCAGATCTCTATCAGATACAATAGATATTAGCACCCCATGTCTCGAGATAATTTCCTTGACATATAATCTGGCTAGCTGGTCCAAACTATACTTAATCTTAATCGGTAAAAAGTGAGCTGGCTTCGTAAGACGATCTACAATTACCCATATGGCGTCGTGCCCTTTCTGCGTTGCCGGAAGTCCCACCATAAAATCTATCGTGATGTGCTCCCATTTCCATTCTGGAATCTCTAACGGTTATAATAACCCGCTTGGTCGTTGGTGCTCTGCCTTGACTTTAAGTTAAACACCTACTTACGCATTCTGCAACTTCCCTCTTCATGTTTGGCCACCAAAAGTGATGACGCAAGTCGTGGTATATCTTCATGCTCCCTGGGTGTATCGAGTATCTTGTACTGTGCGCTTCTTGCAAAATTTCTTCCCTTAATTTCGGTACTAATGGTACCCAAATTCGTCCTTCAAACCTTAGCAATCCAGTGCTATCAATCTTGAATTTCAAATCATCACCTTCGACAATCCGCTTCTTGATAATATCACAATCTTCGTCCTTATCTTGTGCCTCCTTAACCTTATCTAATAAAGTCGGGCTCGCTATCACTGTAAATAATTTCTCATTGGTCTCCATCGGATACTTAACCTCCAAATCTAGTCGTTCAAAATCTTTCACTAACTCTTCTTGAATGGTTAACTTCGATAACTTCTCTCTGCCTTTTCTGCACAAGGCATCTGCCACTACATTTGCTTTGCCTGGATGGTACAGAATCTCACAATCATAATCTTTGATCAATTCTAGCCATCGGCGCTGCCTCATGTTTAATTCTTTCTACGTGAAGATATACTTCAGACTCTTGTGGTCCGTATATATCTCACACTTCTCACCATACAAATAATGCCTCCAAATCTTCAAGGCAAAAACTACTGCTGCTAATTCCAGGTCATGAGTTGGATAACCCTTCTCATAATGACCCTGCCGTGTTGCATCAGTACACAGCCAAGACCCTTGTGTGACGCATAACTATACACTACAAATCCTCCCGTGTTATCCGGTAAAGCTAGCACATGTGCTTGACTAAGCCTCTTCTTCAATTCTAGAAAACTCTCTTCACACTTCTCCGTCTAAACGAACTTAACTGTCTTTCTAGTAAGATTGGTCAACGGCGATGCTAATTTCAAAAAATCCTGGATGAATCTTCGATAATATCTCGCTAATTCTAAGAAACTCCTGATTTCTGTCGGCGTCTTCGGCTGCTCCAAATTGATAACTGCATCTACTTTTGCTGGATCCACCGAAACACCATTCTTGTCGATAATGTGTCCCAAAAACTGCACTCTCTGCAACCAAAATTCACACTTGGAGAATTTTGCATACAGCTTCTCTCTCCTTAATGTCTCCAACATTATTCGAAGATGCTCGACGTGTTCTTCCTCCGTCTCTGAATACACCAGAATGTCATCGATGAATACGACAACGAACTTATCCAAATACTACTTGAACACTCTATTCATCAAGTCCATAAATGCTGCCAGCGCGTTCGTCAATCCGAATGACATTACCAGAAACTCAAAGTGTCCATACTGATTTCTGAATGCCGTCTTTGGAATATCCTCCGGCCTCACCTTCAGTTGATGATAACCGGTCCTCAAGTCAATCTTTGAAAAGTACTTCGCCCCCTTCAACTGATCAAACAAATCGTCGATCCTAGGCAATGGGTACTTGTTCTTAATGGTGACCTTGTTCAACTCTCGGTAGTCGATACAAAGTCTGAGTGATCCATCTTTCTTCTTCACGAATAAGACTGGCTCTCCCCTCGGTGATACGCTCGGTCGAATGTATCCCTTATCCAACAACTCTTATAATTGAGCCATCAGTTCTTTCTTCTCTACCGGTGCCATATGATATGGCTCTTTGTATACCGGTGCTGTCCCTGGTGCCAAATTAATGACAAACTCAATCTCTCTATCCGGTGGCAATCCCAGAATCTCGTCTGGGAAGACATTGATGAATTCCCTTACAATAGGTATCTGACCCAGTTCACCCTCGACTCATCGAGTATCAACCACGTGAGCCAAATAACCTACACAACCTTTCCTAAGCAATCTCTGCACTTGCATCATTGTCAGACAATGAGATTGTCTCAGCGATTTATTACCATAAAATACCACCTTCGACTTGTTCAGAGTCTTAAGGTGTACGCACTTTTTCTTACAGTCGATAACTGCTCCGTGATTCGATAACCAATCCATTCCAAGGATTACATCAAACTCCCCCAAACGAATCGGTATCAAATCCACGTTGAGCTTAAATCCTCACAATTCAGTATAACAGTTCTTATGAATGTATTCTACGGGGATAATTTTGTTGTTTGCTACTTCTACGCTCATAGGGTGTTCTAATCTTTCACGGGGTAAGTCTAACCGTTTAGCAAATTCTTCAGAAACAAAAGAGCAGGTAGCACCCGAATCAAATAACACATAAGCATTAATATCATTGATCGGGATGATACCTGACACCACATCCTTAGACTCCACCGCATCCTGAACGGTCATGTTGAACGTGCGTGTCGTTAGTCTGTTGGCTTGACTGGCTAGCCCTCTGATGCTCAGTCCGTTATTGTTGTTGCGGTTGTCTCTCGCTGCATCGCCCTTTTTCTTTGGGCAGTCCTTGATTTGGTGGTCTGGGGCTCCACATGAGAAACACCCTCCTTTCTGCTTATTTGGACACTGAGGAGCCATGTGCCCCGGTTGTTCACAATGGTAACAAACACTCTTTCCCTTCATGCACTCCCCCGAGTGATTCTTCCCGCAGTTGTTGCACTTTACACTTTTCTTGGCCTCTCCCCCGGACTTGTTACCTCCAGAGGATTGGCTCTCCGTCCATTTATGCTTGTTAGGGTTGCTGCCTCCGCTGCTTTCTTCCATTCTGTCCCTCCTGACCGGTCTTCTTTTCTTGTTTGAATCGAGCAATGGCTTCATTGCCCCCTTTGGCAATGATAGCCCTTTCTAGTAGATCAGACAATGTCTTAATCTTTAATACTGCGACTGCTTTCTGCACCCAAGGTTTCAGTCCTAATTCGAACCTTCTTGCCTTCCTGGCTTCCGTGTCAACCTGATGTGAAGAGAATCGGGCCAACTCATTAAATCTTGTCGCGTACTCTGCGACAGACATACTACCTTATTTCAGTTCCAAAAACTTAACTTCCATATCCTGTTGCGTATTCTCCGAGAAGTAATTCTCTAGAAATAGCTCCATAAATTTATCCCAAGGAATAACTTCTTCGCCTGCCCGTCCCTTATTGGCTTTCCACCAATAGTTAGCTTCGCCCTTCATCATGAAAGTGGCAAAACTCGTCTTCTGTGCTTCGGCCATTCGTGCGACCTCAAACACTTTCTACATCTCTTCTATCTAGTTTTGGGCATCGATTGGGTCCAAGGTTCCCCGGAACTCCGATGGTCCTACCAATTTAAAGTCCTTAAAGCTCGCCAGGTGATGTCCTGGCTGCCCTGCTACTGGCTGGGGTCTGTTCTGCGTTGCCTCAGTTTACAAGTTTGCGAAGTTCTGCATAGGGTTGACATTTTCCCCTCCACCATTATTAACGTATCCTTCCCCCTCTGGTTCCGCGGTAGTTTCCTAGGCGGTATGATCCTGAGGAAAGGAAGAAAATATTAGACTTAATGTGATATGCTATTCATGTTAGCATTAAGAAGTTTAAGACGTCTATCAATCATATTTAATTCAAATAAACAACTTCAGTATCACAATAAGACTCGATGGATATCCTCAACCCATCACTTACATACTCTACTTGAGTTTTCTACCAAGGTTATAACTTAGGTTTCGCATTCCTAACGTTTATAACCTAAGGCTTTGATACCAACCTGTGACACCCCCGAATCTGGGTCCTCTGACCCCGGTCCGATCGTCACGAAACAATACTAAACATCCACCTCTAAACAACATACGATAACTAAAGTGCGAAATATAATAAACGTACGTCGTTCATTCAAAAGGTGTTACTAGTCCCAAGATTCGATAACCTTAAATACAAACATACAAACATTACCCTAGAATAGTCATTAGGGTTCATATTACATAACAGTAATTTAATTAAACATAAAGATAAAGTCTGCTCCTTGCAAACTAATCCTACATCTTCCCATTACCCTTGTCCTTCCCTGAAGTCTCGGGCTTAACTGCAATATAAGTCATGATATAGCAAGAATGAGCAACAAGTTTGCTCAGCAAGTTTAAATACAACAATAAAGGGTATATCATGATGAAAGGAATATATCTGACAATGAATTCAATAATATGAATATCGGAAGCAAGAATAATAATTGCTTTTAGAATAACTGATACTCAAGTAGACTTTTGAACTATAAAACTCCAATGGAATCAATAGCTGATTGACCCTTTGGTTACTAGCTACAGAATAGTACTTGAGGGGATCAGCCTCGCGTACGCCATGTATATGTATAACATTCAACTCTGCTGTTTGTATCTTATATTAGATACCTGGGGTACTCCCCTATCATTTAAGGGGTGTTCTTTCAGTCTAAGAATCCTTACCATCAATTGGTTTGGATAGCTTTTATAAAATTTTATACAATTATCTGACCGAACAAGGGTTTAGACTTTATCTAACACAGTTCAAGAATTATAGAACTATAAATAATGTACAAGTCCAAGACTGTACGAACTCAAGTGCACGAAGTGCGAATAACAATAATCTCGATGTGGAATAATTGTGAAGTAATTAAACCACCTAATAGCATGCTTGAAAATAAAGTTCAAGCTTTAAATAATTAACTGCCAATACGATAATAACCTGCTTAATACAATATGAGAAGGATAGGAACTTGCACAATAAAGAGTGTAAGGGAACTTGCATTCAAATCAAGTGAAGTTAAGAAACTCGCTTACACGATTCATTGAATAAGGTAGTGCAAGAATTTAGAATACTTGCCTGTTTGCTCAGCTACGATTAAGTTCTAGTTTTAATTAACTTGCGTCGAAACGACCTAACATTAATAAGTCGGCCTTTCAATTAGCATGTGTAAATCAATATAAGTCTACACTCACAAGCATCTACTTATCATATAAGTCTATCACATAAGATCACGTAACTCAATCACTTTGACTGGGCCTGAAAGTGTTCCGGCGTAACTCTAGCATGTAACTACTGACATTAAACCAAAACACATGCTTATCAAGTTAAAATTTCTCATTCGAAACTAGCATGCTCTTTATATATTCAATTTGAAGTCATGTTTTCATGCCGGTAATTCACATACTTTAACTAATACAAGTTCATGCTTCAAAGTGGATTACTAAGGTCATGTTATCACATAACAAGGCATAACATGCATGCTCATGCGTATACTATACATGTATACTTTAATCCACCTATTTCATGCCTTAGAAATTCATTTCTTATAAATACGTGCATATGTGAAATCCATGCTTTAACCAAACGAGGTCCATGTTAATATGCTTATAGGCATAACGAACTCTAATGTACATGCTTGTATGATCAATACGTAATCCACATGGTATTTGATGTCATTATCCTTCACATTCTACGTTTTCATCAAAAGTTGCACCAAATCAACATGGGTAACATAATATAAGTAAAGCTTCTCATAGTCATGACTCATATGTATTAGAATGCATATCTAAACAATATGAAAGCTCTCATATGGTCAAAAATCACAAGGCCAAGTCCTTGGTCAAGTTTTCTTTTTAAAGATCTTAAGTTTCTTATTTCGAAATCGTCCGAATCTTGCAATCATGTATACTAGTGTGTGAACGCACTTTAGATTCGCATTTTATGTCAATATAAACCACACTATCATGTACAAAATGTCAGAACATATACATGCCCCTTATGTGTCTAAATTCATAATCGAAACTACAAGTTTCATTACAAAACCATAAGTGTTGCGTCAATCATGTGCACTAACATTGTTATACTTGTTTATACTACATGCATATACTCATATATGTGTACTAATCCAGTTTACATTCTTGTTCTAACAAGGTACCATATGCTAGTTCATGACAGCAGCTTAACAGAAATTAAAAACTGGGAACTGGTCTTGGAGCAGCTGCGCAGCTGGCCAGTTCAATACTGGCGCAGCTGCGCAGGCTGTTGGCCAAACCAAAAGCTAAACTGCTTCGGCAGTTCTGCAAACCCAACTCAAAAATTCCATCCGAATTGTATCTAGCCATGGTATATTACATTGATATCATGCTTATAGTCTTTATATACCACTTAACAACATCTCTTCAATCAATTAACATCCAATTCAAATGAACTCAAGAATTCAAAAACTTAGAAAATTATAGAAACATGAAGAACAAGAATGTAACTGATTTATACCTCTGTTATATGGAATGAACTTGCTGTTTATATGATGCTTACAATGCAGATATAATGTTCCCTCTTAACTCAATTGAAACTCCCAGCAAAATAAATGAGAAGAAGAGAAGCTTCATTTATAGCAAAATGGATATCCAGACAAAGCTCTTAACTCCCAATTCAAACCAAGGAAAAACAAGATTGTATAATGGTTAAGGGGAGAGTTGTTGAGAGTTGGTAAACTCATCATGAAACCTACTCCTTCTTGCATGATTAGCTATATTTTGGTGAGTTTGAGAGAACTAGATGAAGAGTAGCTAGCTTCTAGAGTTCACGTGAGGGAGAATGAAGAGGAACTCTCATATTTGGATAATGTAATAAGAACTCAGCAAATTGTAAGTATATATCATATATGTCCAATACTTGGTTATATACTAAATACTCTAGGTTATATACTATATATACATATAGCATATACTTAAGTTATAAATAATTTAAAGTCACAATGTTTGAGTAAATACTAATATAATGTATCAAGTAGTGTACATACATATAATCCATGTACATTTTCTATTTATCTCATTTACTTTACGTCAATAGGGTATACATTAATGTTTTTCACACATAACATGTAACCCACATAATGTCATTAATCATACTATATAGTCTACATATATAATATATAGACGTATTAATGTGTCACCTTGTACTATATATAATATATAGTTAACTACCATATATTGAAAGGTTTACTTATCACATGCTTGTATAAAATAATTAACCAAGTAAATATAATATTATTATATTCATTTATCCCTTACTCATTAATTATTATTCATTCATAATAATTATTAATCAACACATTATCAATTAATTACTCATAATTGCGATTAATCAATATGTTCAATTCCTGACACTATATTCAAATAAATTGAATATTTAATTATTTAACAACCTTATCAATTCTTTGATATATTAAAGTATTAGGGTTAGTCCACTAATTTAAATAACCCATTAGTGACTCCCTTTAATTATTTTCCAAATTCACATAATCACATAAGGTTTAAATAAACTCACAAAACTAACTCGTTAAACTTAAATAAAATATTTAATAAATAAGGAGTTAAAAATTCATGATCGTTACAAGCTTTGATTCTCCAAAACTAGGGTTTGAATGAATGAATAGCATCCTTCTAGTTTCAAGATCCAAGATGTCCCAAATTCAAGTTATAATCAAGTATTTATAGTCCTAAGAGAAACCCTAACATTTTAGGCATCCCACAATCCTATTACAACTCAACTTGGACACTAAAACACCTAAATAAGATGTATCCCTGCCGCCATGCGTACCCTGCACTGTCCCTAGGCTAATTTAGGAGCGCCCTGCGCTACAGTGCGAGAAAATCTGGTGTACTGGGGCGCCCAGCGCCGGTTTTTGTGCATTTCTGGCGCGCCCCGCGCCGGTCATTTTCTGCTTCTACGTCCTTTGGTAAAACTATCATAACTTTTGATCCGGGAGGATTTACGGGTCTTGCTACTTGTTAAATCGAAGCTGTCGACGAGATCTAAAACTTTCATTCTTTGAGCATTGACAGATTCTGATTGGATCAAGGTTGAAATCGGCTCCAAGTGACTGCTATGTAAATTGCAACTTCCAAACTCTGAGGTTTCAACTTCCGCTTGGTAAAAAGGTCATAACTCTTCCATATGAACTCCGATTGGGACGATTCAAGATGTTTTGGAAAGCTAAGGAATATCTCTACAATAAAATCCAAGTCCCAAGCCAAGAACATAAATCTAATTTAGCATTAAAATCCCAACAATCTTCCTATTTTCCTCGTTCCATCTCCATTTTGACCTAAAACCCATAAACAAACCTATTAAGCCCTTATTAACAACCAAACATGCAATAGACTACGCATAAGGAATTAAAATAAATGAATGTCATGCACTAGTCAAATTCCCCCACACTTAGCTTTTACACGTCCTCGTGTAAACCAAAAGTTTGATTTCCAAAAACTCTA
Organism: Panax stipuleanatus; assembly: GCA_020205555.1. NCBI lineage: Eukaryota > Viridiplantae > Streptophyta > Magnoliopsida > Apiales > Araliaceae > Panax > Panax stipuleanatus. The sequence continues at coordinate 85,404,980 of CM035123.1, forward strand.
CTTAGCCATAACGTCAAAAGATTTCAAGATCAAATCATGATTATCAACACTAAACCCATAAAAACATAATCAATGCTTCATCAATTAACTCAAAACAACAACCATGACTTTTCACCATTGAATTTTATTAAGTCAAATTATATTCACATAAGCACTCTTTTATGATCCACACACTTACTCAACTTAGTTACTATGAAACAAAAACCGTGCACACCACTCAAGACTCAATTCATACTTTTTCTGCTTTATTTTTTACCAGAACCCTTTCATTTTACTCTTTGTTTCCAGTGAATGCTTTATGCTCTGTTTCACATTCCTCAATCTTTCTTTTATAAGTGAGTGCATTTTATGCTCCATCTCACTTATTTGCACGTGTTTATGGGAGAGTGCGTTATACGCTCCATCTCATCCCACCACATGATTTCTCTTTTGCTTCCTTTTCTCTTCTCCAACAATTTCCTTGATTTTCAACTTTTCTGTTTTTTTTTTCATATGGTCCTGCAAAAAAATATAAGTAGTTTAATAGTTCTAAAGCATGAGATTAGTGCACATAGACAACTCCATAGATAACTGATCCAAATGAGCATTTATCACATGTTCATGTACTCATGCGACACAAATTCAATTTAAATTGATTACTATGGATCTTGACTTAGTTTTTCTCAATCATTAACCAATTAAGCATCAAATAGATTTTGAAAGTTAGAATTGATTTTTAATTTTTGACTTTAACCTTCGAACACATAGGCAAATAGAATTATGAAACTCAAATTTTTCAGAAGGCATCAAATTTTCAAATTTTCTATCAAAATTGGATCAATATCCCTAAATAAAATAATAACTAATAATAACCTAAATCTTTTCCCCCCACACTCAAACCTAACATTGTCCCCAATGTAAGAAAATCATGCAAAGAAGAAAGAACTACAACTAACAAATTAAAAAGAAAATGGATAGAAAGATCAAATCTGAATTCTTGGGTTGCCTCCCAAGCAGCTGCCCTTGTTTATTGTCATTGGCTTGACATCTTCCCTCTCATTCTATATAATTGGACTTGTGAACTTCAAGTGGACTGGTAACAGTTTCAGCTCTAAATTAGGAACATTTTGTACTTCATCATCCTGCTCCTTTCCAGCCATCAAATCCTCCTTGTATACTTGTATTCGATCAAAAGATTCCTGCACTGAATAACCTACAACATCAATAGCAAAAATAGATTTAACATTACCAAGATACCTTTTAGCCTCATATGCGTTGAACTGAACTTTGCATTGTCTAATTCCATAGTAAAGGTTCGATGGTGTGTATCACTCATTGTTTCTGTTGGTTGTATTGATGGAGATGAATCCACGTCTTTCTTATAGAGATCTGCAGAACTTATCAAATCATTCCCTTCTTTCTCTTGTTCATTCTCTTCATCAAATTCTATATTATTATTTGTTCCTGAAGTAAGCACTGAATCCTCCTGCTCCTCTTCGTCACATCCCATTGCACTTAAGTTCTCAACAAACTGAGGAGTTAACTTCCCTAAGCCTTGAGATTCCATACTGCTGACGGTGGTAGCAAGCTGACTCATCTGATTCTCTAACATGTGGATAGAAGTCCTTGTCTCTTGTTGGAACTGTTGCATCTGATTCATGAAAGCTTTGAACATATCCTCCATAGACGTTCCAGAATTAGCAGGTACTTCGTAGCTCAAGTCGGGATGATCTCTCCATCCGGGATTGTGAGTTTCTTCCCAAAGATCATATTGATGCTGATGATGTCTTAAGAATGTTCCCACAGCATTGACATATTACATAATTTCATCCTCATGCAATATTGGACAAACATCACTGGTATGTCCTGACTTTGAGCAAATTCCACACTCTTTTGCAACTTGCATATTCCCTATAGCCATTTGACGAACCAAAGCAGTTAATTCAGAAATTTGTTGTTTAATATTACTTGTACTTACCCCATTTACCCTTTGAGGTGTATGATCCATCCTAGTTCCATACTGCTGCGAGTTAGCTACCATGTTTATAATTAAGTTCCTTGCAACTTCTGGAGTCTTGTCTACCAGTGCTCCTCCACTTGCTGCATCAATCATGCTTCTATCCATTGGTAGCAACCCCTCATAGAAGTACTGAATCAAGTGATAGTCATTGATTCCGTGAGGTGGACAGCTGGAGCACAACTTCTTGAACCTTTCCCAATATTCATATAGATTCTCTCCGTTAAACTGGCATGATTCCACATATCTCCTTCCTTATGTTAGAAACTCTCGACGCAGGAAAGTATTTCTCCAAGAATAACTTTTTGCATCTAAGGCCATGATCATATTGATCATGAAGGAAGATAGTATAACCAGTCTTTAGCCAAATCTGCTAATAAGAATGGAAAAAGTCTAAGCTTTATCTGCTCCTCTATCACTCCTTGTAATTTCATTGTGGAACACACCACATGGAACTCCTTTAGATGCTTATATGGATTTTCACTTGTAAGACCACGAAAAATAGGCAAAAGACAAATTAGTCCAGAGTTAAGTTCGAAAGCAATATATAAAGTAGGATATTCAATACACAAAGATGGTTGATCAAGGTCAGGAGTAGCCAGCTCTTTTAAAGTTCTGTTGTTTCTTGGCACCTCCATCTTTTCCTTTTCAAGTGTTGGAACAAGAGCTTCTTCTGTTTCTACAATTTTCTCTATCTCTTGATCAAAATTTTAGTCAATAGAGTGAGAGGATTGAATCATAAAACAAAAATAAACAAAATAATAAAAAAAAAACAAAAAACAAAAAACAAAGAATAAATAATAACACTCCCTGGCAACGGCGCCAAAATTTGGGAGATGTCGTTTAGCACTCCAAAATTTAACTTTACACTCCTATTCCACTAACTCAAGAATTAGTATAGTAACAAACAAGGATCGATCCCACAGAGAGTGTTTTTTTTATATTTATCCAATGATTTTCCAATGAATTAAGAGTTTTGTTTTGAATAACTAAATTAACAAAAGTAAATTTAAAAGAAATATCAATAAGTAAAAATCTTTAATTCTTCAGTTCAGTATCACCTTTTCACAATTATGGATTAATCAAGTTTTACAATACTCATCCTTCAATGAGATTAACAACCCTAGATAACCGCAATCGCTAATTATCTGAAATTCTCCTTATGTGTAAATCTAATGCGACGATCGCCAACAAAAGATCCTCACTATCATATAACCTAAAACTATCAATGTAGATTTAATACAATAGAAGCATGAAGAATGAGAATTAGATTGTTCCAAACAACAATTGCATAATCAGGAATTATTTAACTTGTCTTCTAAAAACCTTAACAATACCCAAAAGCTTGTCCACAATCAAGTATCATTAATTGCTACTTATGATTAGACATACATCGTTTGCTTAATATATATCTTAATCTAGTAGATGATATTTATCAGATTAATCTAACTAGCCATATCAAATTAATCAAATAGTATAGCATACAAGAAGTTTATGTAGATAATCAGAATAAATCCCACATACGAAGAAATAAATAAAGTAAACTTGATCAAACCATTAATAATGATTAAGGTTCAATATCCCTTCAGAATTGAATTGAGAAGATTAGCTTGACAAGCTTTGATTCTCCAAAACTAGGGTTTGAATAAATGAATAGCCTCCTTCTAGTTCTAAGATCCAAGATGTCCTAAATCCAAGTTATAATCAAGAATTTATAGTCCTAAGAGAAACCTTAACACTTTAGGCATCCAACAATTCTATTACAACTCAACTTGGACACTAAAACACCTAAATAAGCTATCTCCCCGCCACTAGGCGCGCCCTGCGCTGTCCCTAGGCCAATTTGGGCGCTCCCTGCGCTATAGTGCTAGAAAGTCTGGTGTACTGGTGCGCCCCGCGCTGGTTTTAGTGCATTTCTGGCGCGTCCCTTGCCGGTTTTTTTCTGTTGCGACGTCCTTTGGTAAAAATATCATAACTTTTGATCGGAGAGGAGTTACGGGACTTGCTACCTATCAAATCGAAGCTGTCAACGAGATCTAAAACTTTTATTCTTTAAGCATTGACAGATTCTGATTGGATCAAGGTTGAAATCGGCTCCAAGTGACTGCTATATAAATTGCATCTTCCAAACTCTGAAGTTTCAACTTTCGCTTGGTAAAAAGGTCATAACTCTTCCATATGAACTCCGATTGGGACGATTCAAGATGTTTCGGAAAGCTAAGGAATATATCTACAATAAAATCCAAGTCCCAAGCTAAGACCATGAATCCAACTTAGCATTAAAAACCCAACAATCTTCCCGTTTTCCTCATTCCATCTCTATTAAACAAACCAAACATGCACTAGACTATGCATAAAGGAATTAAAATAAATGAATATCATGCACTCGTCACTTTGCTCCATTTCTCACTCGTAGGACGACTTCATCCTTGTTCAGCTTTCTACTTCTGACTAGTCCCTATATTAGTATTACATATGTGAGAACTACATCCGATATCCAATACCCAAGTAGAATTTTGAATTTGAGAAAAATTAATTTCAATCATGAACAAACCTGAAGCTTCTCTAAACTTTTGCCTTTGTTCCGTAAGGTACTTATCACAGTTTCTCTTCCAGTGACCCGGCTTGTTGAAATGGAAGAATAATCCTTTGTTGTCTGGATCAGGTTTCTTATTTTTCCTTTTTCTTCGCCTTGCCCTTAGCCTTCTTTCTTTTCTTCTTTTCAAAAGATACCTTGGGCCTCCTTTTTTTCTTGGAAGAATCACCTACCATTAAGACATGGTCCCGCTTGGATGGGAAGTGACCTTCAACAATTTTCAACATGTTAAGTAACTCAGGCAAGCTGACATTCAACTTATTCATGTGAAAATTCATAACAAATTGTGAGAAAGTGTCCGGGAGTGACTGCAAGATCAAATCTTGACTTAACTCCCTATCCCCAATTGTTCCAGTTCTTCAATCAGATTAATCAACTTTAGACAATGAGTCTCAACAATAGTGCCCTCGGACATGCGAGATCGGAAGAGCTCTCAAGATATCAGATACCTAGCAGTTCTGTTTTGCTCACCATATAATTCTTATAGGTGCAACAAAATAGAATAGGCATCCATTTTCTTGTGCTACGTTGTAGCTCATCACTCATGGATGCGAGCATGATGCACTATGTAATGGATGCATTATCTTGCCACTTTCTAAAAGTAGCAATCTCTTCCTCAGAGGCTGTTTCTGCAATCTTTGCAGAGATAAATGAATCTTGGATATAAGAAAACTTTTCAGCAGTGAGAAAAATTCTCAAATTTCTTAACCAGTTCGTGTAATTCGATCAGATCAACTTGTTAGCATCAAATATGCTACGCAGTGATAGTGAGTGTGACATTTTTCAAATTCTACATGTGAAATAAAACAACATTTTAGCATACATTCATTTAATTAATTATCAAACTATATTACCCTCCTAATATATAGTTCGGGAAATCTATTTAAAGATTTGCTAGTGAGATTTAGGATTCCATTTCAAATATATATAGCCTTGTGGTGACACAATAAATGATATATAAATAAATAGGTAGACAACTATTGTTAATTACATCATCATGTAACTCTTTTTATGCCTTTTAGATTATTTTGATCAAGTGGTGACACATCCGAACCAAAATTATCTAAGTTAAGTCCAACCTAGCACTTTTATATATTCAAATAAAAAAATATCATTCTTATGGTGACACAAAAAAGCAGTATTGTTCAATTTTGTTATAGGCATCAAATGTGATAAATCAACATCTTAAATATTTAATACTTGCCTTGTGGTGACACAACAAATTCATATTAAATATTTAATACTCTATTAAATTTATCATGCTAGAAGGCGATGTTCGATATTCCAAATATTTTTGAACACTTAGGATTTAATATAAATTCTTTAAGGGGTTTGTTAATAATTATCTCATCTTGTTAAGCGCGCATGCACATATATATATATATAAAATACGCGTCATATTAATTGACATGTGAAGCATGTTGCATAATATATAATATATATATATAATATAAGCATGCATATATAATACAATATTGTACCCGGATTGATTATGGACTTTTATTCTAGTTTGGTTCACTCGAGCCATCAAGTGAACCAAAAGGTCAAACCTAGGAGTGCAAGATTTAAATTTAAATATAACTATTATATTTAAATCCCGGGCTCCATTACAAATAGGTCTTCATGCGCTCCTTGCTCCTTTGTCTCTAATTCTTCAAGATAATTCTAACTAATCCTATTAAATAAACTATTTACATTAAATAAAAACATTGATCAGTAGTCAATGGGAAGTACATAGTAGGGAGATAGAATTTACATCAAGAAAAATTAGAGAAAACGAGGTATGCAGACCTCATTTAATAAAAACCCATACATTCAAGCATTCAACTAAAATAAAATCAAATCGCATTGGTCAATAGTTCATAATCAACCCCATTTATTATCAGACATATCATCATGTACATCAATAAATAAAACAATCAATATATTCATGGATATCGATTTAATGTGCAATACTAGTGAGTTTCGAAATCCAATTTCAACTCTAATTAGTTATCATGGAATCCAATTCCAACTCTAATTAGTAAGCATGAAATTCAATTCTAATTAAAATAAACATCTTTATTTTAATCCTATTCCAAATCTAATAAACTTTTTTATTAATCTGGAATTACAGAAAAAACATATAATTTTAATTTTAATTAAAATAAACCTTTTATCTTAATTAAAAAATAAAATATTTTTTTTTAATTTTCTAGAGAGTGGCGTTGCGGCGCCGCTAGTGAACTAGCATCCGGCGCTGCGGCGCCACGTCAGCAGTTTTCAAAAAATCAGACCTGGCGCTGTGGCGCCTCGTTTATACTTTGAACAGGCGCTGCAGCGCCGGGTGACCCGTTCACTGACCCGAACCGGCGCTGCGACTTGATAGTTAAGCCTGTAACAGGCGCTACAGCGCCGCTGGGCAGAATCCGTTTTCCTGTTTCGCGAATTATGCAGTTTTTCTCCAAAAACATGATTCCTAGCTAACAATTATGCCCAATTAAATTATTCCAAACACATATCAATATATATATCAAATAAAAATAATTATTAACACTTGGCTTTGATGCCACTGTTAGGTTCGTAAGATTAAAGTAGCATGTAACAATTACATACATCGCAACAGAAACATAAAATAAAGTTTTAAAATTTTACAAACCATGAACCCAGATCGTTCTTTATGCGCAATTATTAATTTAATCTAAAGAGATGAAGAACGAATCATACCCTTGAAGATTCGTGCTTCCTCAGGTACGAGATCAACTCCAATCCGTTCCTTGTTCAACTTGAAACTAACGGGTGTGATTCATTCCTTTGATCAACGTCAGCCACCCAAGTGTTTGGCCTCTAGAGGTGATCCACCAAGGATGAAAAAATATTAAAAAGGTGGGTTATTGGCAAAACCCTAGTTTTCTCTCTCTCTCTAGAAAAGGTGTGATCTCCTAACAATTGGAATTGCATTAACTCTTAATCAAAATCAGACTCCTTTTATTTATAGATGTAGTCAACCATCCTAACCATTTTAGGATTTGGGTTTCATATTAATTAATTAAACTCTTTTAATTAATTAGGCTTCCTAATCTTATTAGGAGCAATTAATTAAACTCCTTTACTTAATTTACCTCCTAATCTTATTAGAAATATGGGAGAGTACTTTTATTAATTAATTCCTAGACTCCTTTAGGAATTTCAATTAATAATAGTAATAATAATAATAATAAGACTCCTCTTATTAATTTTTATTTAATATTTCCAAAATATTAAATAATAAATATTAAGCAATTTAATTTATTATATCATCATAGATTAAATTAAATACACTTAACTTATTATTACGATTATGCCATTTGCTTCTTAAATAAATATTCTTCCTTTTATGGTGTGACCCTTTTTCTCCATATTAAACCGGTTGTGAATAAATCAATTAAAACAATTCTAATATTATTTAAATAAATAAGTTAACTATTAATTCATTTAAATAAATATTATTTATTCTATAATAATATTTATTCTATCTAGATTCACTAATCCTCTTTTTAGTAATTCAACGATTGGGAACAATTTTATTTTATGAGCTATCTAAGAGTTTTGATCTCATTAGCATGATCATCATCATGATTCTAAAAGCATTGCTCAAAACTATGGGTTTATCACATATTATAAAAACAACACTATGTAGATAAATAAATGTCTTTAATTAAATAATACTTTTATTAATAAAGGAATAAGATTGTTACAAAGTATATGCTTTATCATCAAAGATGATTGGCTTGTACGCATACTGCTTTCAATCTTCCACTTGCACTAAAGCCAATCGCCATGGTATCTCATACCCATCTTCTCTAAGTGACAATCAAACTGTTGTTGTGATAAATCTTTAGTAAATGGATCTGCAATATTGTCTTGAGAGTTCACACGCTCTAAGGTGACATCTCCTCTTTCAATGATCTCTCTAATCAAATGAAACTGTCGCAACACGTGTTTAGATTTTTGATGAGACATGAGTTCCTTAGCCTGCGCAACAACTCTGGTGTTGTCACAGAATAAAGGTACTGCTCCTCTAATACTAGGAACCACACCAAGTTCAGTTATGAACTTTTTCATCCAAACAGCTTCCTTTGCAGCTTCACTTGCAGCTATGTACTCTGCCTCTGTAACTGAATCAACAATTATTTGCTGCTTGGAATTTTCCAACTCATTGCGCCACCGTTTAAGGTAAACACATACCCCCAAAATGGTTTTACTATCATCTTGGTCCGTTTGGAAGCTTGAGTTTGTATAACCCTCTAGTTTCAACTTAGACCCACCGTAGATAAGAAATACATCCTTAGTTCTTCTTAAGTACTTTAAGATATTTTTCACTGCCTTCTAGTGCTCTTCTCCTGGATTCGACTGATATCTATTTGTTACACTAAATGCATGAGCGACATCCGGTCTAGTACATATCATACCGTACATGATAGATCCTATTGCAAAGCATAAGGAATCTTACTCATACGGTCTCTCTCCTCAAGTGTCTTTGGGGCCTGTTTCTTAGAGAGATGTATTCCATGGCTCATCGGCATGAGATCTTTCTTGGAATCTTCCATGCTAAACCTCTTTAATATCAAATTAATGTACATTCCTTGGACAAGCCAAGCATCCTTTTAGATCTATCTCTGTAGATCTTTATCCCCAAAATATAGGATGCTTCTCCCAAGTCCTTCATGGAGAAGTGTTTAGATAAACAGTTTTTGATCGACTGTAGCATAGGAATATCATTCCCTATAAGTAATATATAGTCAACATATAATACTAGGATTGAAATAGCGCTCCCACTATCCTTCTTGTACACACATGGTTCATCCTCATTTTTGATAAAATCAATCTCTTTGATTATCTGATCAAAATTGAAGTTCCACCTACGAGAAGCTTGCTTCAATCCATAAATGGATCGTTGCTGCTTACAAACATGATTTTTTCCAACCGTTGAAACAAATCGCTCTGGCTGTGTCTTATACACATCCTCCTCAAGTTTCTCTTTGAGGAAGGTCGTTTTCACATCCATCTGCCAGATTTCTTAGTCATAGTAAGCTGCAATCTCAAGCAAAATCCAAATGGACTTGAGCATCTCTACTGGTGAGAAGGTTTCATCATAGTCAACACCTTGTCTTTGTTTGAAACCTTTCGCTACCAGTCGGGCCTTATAGGTCTCTACCTTGCCGTCCACTCCAGTTATTCTTTTAAATACCCATTTGCCCTCAATAGGCTTAATGCCCTTAGGTGATGAAACCAAAGTCCATAATTTGTTCTCATACATGGAGTCCATCTCGAATTTCATGGCTTCTAGCCATTTCTCTGAGTCTTTACTACTCATAGCCTATTCGTAATTCAATGGATTATCATCATTTATGATGCGTAACTCATCATCATCCTCTATGACAAATTCATACCGTTCAGGTATCTTCGGTACTCTCCCTGATTTATTAATAGGGTGTGTTACAGTAGCTTCTTCAACTTAGTCAAGTACCTGACTTTGATCTGTAGTAATTTAGGACTCTTGAATTTCTTTAAGATATATCTTACTCCCATTGACCCCTTCAAGGATAAACTCCTTTTCTAAGAAGGCAGCATGTTTCGTAACAAACACCTTTTGATCATTTGGATGATAAAAATAATACCCTGATGTTTCTTTAGGGTATCCCATAAATCTACACTTATCGGATCTAGTCTGCAGCTTATCGTTCTTAAACTTTTTTACATAAGCTGGACAACCCCAAGTCTTAACATACTTAAGATTTGGTTTCCTCCTTGTTCATATCTCATATAAAGTCTTTGGGACAGATTTGGTAGTTACCTTGTTAAGTAGGTATGCAACCGATTCTAGAGCATAACCCCAGAAAGAAACTTAAAGATCGGTAAAAATCATCATGGAACAAACCATGTCCAACAATGTTCGATTTCTCCTTTAAGATACACCATTCAACTGTGGTGTTCCTGGTGGAGTTCATTGTGAGATTATACCATTTTCTTTGAGACAATTAAGAAATTCATTGTTCAAGTATTCACCATCTCGATCTGATCAAAAAATCTTAATACTCTTATCAGTTTGATTCTCTACTTCACTTCTAAATTCATTGAAATTTTCAAACAATTCAGATTTGTATTTCATTAAATACACATATCCAAATCTTGAATAATCATTAGTGAATGTAATAAAATAAGAATACCTTCCTCGTGCATTCGTTTTTATAGGTCTAATAACGTCTGTGTGTACCAATGCTAACAGCTTTGTAACTCTTTCCCATTTTCCACTAAAAAGAGATTTAGTAATCTTACCTATGAGACAAGATTCATAAGTTGGATATGATTCATAATCAGATAGCTCTAAGGGCCCATCTTTTTGTAACTTGGATAATCTTGTTTTATTAATATAATAGAGTCTATAGTGCCACATAAAGGTATAATTAATATCATCTCTTTTTCTTTTATTAGTTTTGTCGACGTTGGGAAAAATCTTTGGAATCCTTTTTCCTATGTATTTCTACCCTTTATGCCCTCTATTTGATTTGTTTGATCTGAAGGGTGAATTTTCAGAAAAAGACCGACATATAATGTCGACAATTTGAAAAGTTTGATTTTACAGAGTCGCCAGTTGGTATGTTTAAAATGGTTGTACCAACTCAACCGAGTTTTGATTTGAAAGTTTTGCAAGTACGCCCAATCGTTGGACTTTGTTTAACTTGGCCTTGGAAACCAAGATTCATAGAGTTCGGGGGCTTGATTAAGCGGGGGGAAGGTGTTAGGCACCCCCCCGACTTTCCTGAAACATGGTTACCGCATCTTTTTAATTTTCCTAATTTATTTGAAGTGTGTGTGTGTTTAATTGGGCCTAAAGTGCTTTATTTGAAAGTAGTGCTATGCTTCGTTAGACCTATATACAAAGGGTTTGATTTAATGAAAAGTCCATTTTTAGACAAGATATGAAAGTGATGTTTTGAAAAGTGGTTTTCAAACCCTTTCGCTCGCACAGGAATTGAAGCCTTTTGATACTTCCATTTTATTATGTATTCGGCTTGATTTGGATTTTATGCTCGAGATACGAAGCATCCTCGACAAAATAATATATATACAAGTGTCGGGTTCCTTATGGGCATGAAAGCCATCGAAGTGACCCGAGCACCACAAACCACAATTTACTATGTTAAGACCTTAAATCCGAATAACCGTTTTAAGGTCCCTCTTATTTACATTTACAACAAAAAAACCTGCAAACTGTATTTACAGTGAAAATTTATCCATCGTGGGAATCAGATCTAGATCTATGTGATTAATTGTAGATCCCGTGATTCCTAGGCTCACAGAATATTATCAAAAAGCCTGCACATCAGAGATATTAAAATAAAATACAAATTAAAATCTAGACGTCGCAAGATAAATAATTCATCAGTTAAATCCTTGCATGCACGTAGCCAAAGCTTTTCGTTCTCTCTAGATACGAACCTAGGGTCGCGTAGTTGCTTTAATATTTACAAAATTAGAAAAAAAAAATAGATTTAAATAAATCTTACCCATTTTAGCTCAACGGTTTCAGTTTGACAACTTTTGAACCGGGTAAAAGTGAGATATGGCTAGATTTAGATAAATCTAATCAATAAACTTTATATTAGAACAGATATACATCAAATGAACAGTTAAAACAGATATTTAATCACATTAAATAAATAAAATATATATTACTTATATATATATATATATTAAAACTGGAAAGAGCCACAGATTTCTAATCCAGGCGTAACTAATTATTGTAAATATATATATATATATATATATATATATATATATATATATATATATATACTTATATATATATTGAAGCTGAAAAGGCCACGGATTAACAATCCAGGCCAAACGAGTTAGTATAAATATATATATATATATATATATATATATATATTTAAAGCAGTAAAAAGTCATAGATTTATAATTCAGGCATAAATGAGTTAATTTAAAAATATATATATATATATATATATATAGTTATATATATATTTAAGCCAAAAATGCCACATATTAACAATCCAGGCTAAATAACACTTGTAAATATATATATATATACACTTATATATATTAAAGCGATAAAAGTCACAGATTCGCAATCTAGGCCGAAATAGTACTTATAAATGTATATATATACTTATATATACATAGATTGAAGCCAGAAAGGCCACGAATTTGAAATTCAGACAAAACTAAAAGCTATAAATATATATATATATATATATATATATGTATATATATATATATATGCTTATATATATATATATGTTAAAACAGTAAAAAGCTTCATATCACAAGAAATCTCACAGTGTATAGCGCTAGAGGCTTTAAACCACTTTTGAAGCTTGAAAACTCAGTTTCCACTGGTGAAAACTTGATATGTTAGTATATATACGTATACAAGTGTTTAGGAAGAACAATATTAAAGTTTGGAGCACTGAAGGTAGAGTTAAGAGCTAAAATGGGTGAAATTTCCTCTCTTTTTCTCTTTTTTTCTTTTCTTTTATGGCTTTTGGGGGTCTTATTTATAGACCAGGGAGCCATGGGTCCACCTGTGGCAGCCGCGGGTCCACCTGAGGCTGACTCGGGTGGCCCCGGTCCCGTGGGTCTTGTTGTCTCAAAGTACGTGCACTTTGACCAACTTGCCGTCTGCTTAAAACCTTAATAACTTTCAATCCGGGAATCCGATGGAGGCGTGTTATACCTTTCCGGAAAGCCCCTTCCGTGAGCTACATAATAACATGGGATTTGACCTTTTCTGAATCTGGGAAGATGGGTCCATAACCAGATCTTCGAGTCTTCACAGTCCGTCTGTTGAGCTATCTTGTGCTGTTTTCACTCGAGATTGACGTTATGGTTCTGCATGACCCTCATGGTAGTGATTTAACTTGATTTGATGTTAAGTTAATAAAATAACTATTTTGCCCTTTCGGGGGTTGTCTCCAGGATTGATAGGGTTTTTGACTATTCTCGGGGTTATCTCCGAGGTTTGATCTCAGCCGACTCTGTTCTTCCTTAGGGTCATCTCCGAGGGTCGGTTTGATATCCCAAGTTTGTATCTGGGGATTGATTTGATGCTTCGTGTTCATAAATATAATAAGATCTATATTCATGTGATATTTAATCATGTAAGTGTTAATCAATTATTGTGGATATTAATAATTTCATCGATTAAGGAAAAATGGATTGATTAATATAATTTATTAATTCATATGTGCAAGCATGCACTACTAAAAGTGTAATAGCCAACTATATTATATATAGAGTAGTACAACATCTATGTGACTGTATCATATATTGAAGCCATATGTTATGAATACATTATGAAATGCTTATGTGACAATATGTGTGTGGGTATACCTTAAAATATTAAACCATGAACATATTGTAAACTATAATTTTAATAAAGAAGACAATTTGATGTGATTATATCCGAGTAAATTATACTAGTATGATAAAAATGTACATGGATTATAAGTGTGCAAGTCACACTTACTACTTTATGTGAATTATAGTGTGACATCTCAATTAAAGACATGTATAAAATATATATGTGTATATAGCCTAAGTATTAGCATTAGTTGTTTACAAGTTGGGAATGCTGAGTTTCATATTTCCTTGTCCCATTATATGAGATCCATTCTCCTTCACGTGCATAGCATTATAAAGGCTAAAAGCCTATAACCTTAAAACTCAGCAAAACTCTCCTAGCTTTATAGTTCATAATGAGCAAAGAAGTGGGCATGATGATGAGTTTTAACTACTAATTACCTACCATTTCTTAACCTCCATACAATTCAAATTCTCATTGGTTTGATTCATAGGAAGATAGCATTGTCTGAGTATTGGTTTTTGCTATAAATACAACCCATTTCCTTCACATTTCAAATTGCTGAGAATTGCTTGAGTGTTGAGTTGAGAGTTATAAATATATCAGTGTTTAGCATTCTAGAGTTAGCAGCAAGTCCAATTAACATATAGCAGAGGTATAATTTTATTTCCTTGTTCTTCATTTCCTGAACTCCAATTGTCTATTTCTGCAAATTCGTAAATTTCTTGGATTCTTGGTTATGTGGAATTGAAGTGTAATTGGGTTGTTGTACAAAACCTATTATCATATTAGTATACCATATGGCGTGCTAGCAATCAAATTCATATAACAATTTCCATGTTCTTCATTTTTCTATCTCTGTAAATTCTCTGAAATTTTCTAATTCTTGAATTAAGCTTGGATATTGTGATAAGTTGATTGGGTTATACTTGTTAGTTGTTATATAGTCTTGGTAGTATGTTTAAACCACAATGTGACTGCTTGGAATTGATTTCATGAAGTAATTTCATGAGTTGGGCTAGAAAATGTCGTGGTTGCCAGCTGTCTGATGCGAACCAGTAGTGGCGCAGCTGCGCCAGGTTTAAGCCTGGGATGCGGCGCAACTGCGCAGGGCCCCTGCTGCAGTTTCCTGCATCCTGTTGGAAAACTGTTAGGCACTAATTGTTTGATTCGATTTACACAAAAATAGAAGCAAGATTAATACATATATATGAATATATTGGGGTAATGTAAGCATGTTTTACTATATTAGCATGCATGGTTAACGAAAAGCATATGGAATCTGAAATGAACTTAGAGTTTTAAAAGTGGACTTTGATATATAAATACCATAATAGTATTCTAATTTTTGAGACACGTTATCCTGACCTAGAAACACATGAAGTGCATGTTAGCTTATCTATATAGGTTCCGTGATATAATATGAACATGTGAACCTAACTAGTGCGCCTTCCTAACGAAAATATAAGTTTTGAAGGTGGATATGGACATGTGAATGCCATATTATATTCTGATGTTATGAGCATGTTTAGATGACTTTGAAATGCATGAAAGGCATGTTGACTTGCTTATGTATGTTTCATAGTATGACATGACATGTGGACTTCATTTGCGAACTTTACTAAGTGAAAGTGTAAGTTTGAAACGTAAGTCTTGAAATGATATATCGAAGCCTAGATTCTAAAAATCGTGGACATGTTTGATAGTTCCTTCGAACCTCACTAATGTGTCATACATATATACATGTGTACATAATATGTTAGGCGGCTTGATAGTTAAATAAACACAAATAAAGCATGATTTAAGCTAAATGACAATACTCACGATGTGTATATGAAATAGAAACTTGCAAGCATGTCTAAAATGTGATCACTTTACATGTTTACATGACAAGCAGGATAACTTACGGGAACTCATGGCGTTTCTTGACCCTAAGTCATTAGAAATCATGATTTAGAACTATAACATGTATGATCGAACATGGAAAGACTCTTTAACATGTATAAATGCTATGTGATATCATATGCTGTTACTTGAATCCGATTTGACGGTTAGCTTACAATAATGCCATGAAGTGCTAGAAAGATTATGTTTGCTATTTGTTGTGATCTTATGTGATATTAATGATATGAGAATGTATTTTAACTCAAAAGGAGGAACGTTAAGGATAAAAGTTATATTAATATGATACTATATAACTGTGTAGCTAGTTTAAAACATAGCTTACGTGTTGATCGTATATACAAGATGAGATATAATGTTGAACTATATGGCTAATGGATATCGTATAGATATAACTATATTACGATAGGATTCAAAAAGTGTTGATTAAATTACGTGGATAAACTATGCTTAAGGCAAGTATCCTAACCCTTGCATTACTTTATTCAACGAATATTGTAAAGAAAGTATCTAAATCTTATCTCTTTGAATGCAAGTTATCTTACTCGTTCATTTGAGCTAGTATGTTTAAACTCTTGTGAAAGCTATTATTCATGTTGAACTTGGTATTGTTCTTGGATATTGTGAAAGTGTCTATGCCATTTGATTCGGCTAGACTATATGCATGATTATAAAAACTGTCTAAACCAATTGATTGGTGCGGCATCTTGAAAACTGTGTTGAACAACCCTTATGGTAAAGGGAGTGTATATTGTTGGAAGCCCTAGCACACGCGTGAATATTACTGTGGTTATGTATAACATAGAGTATTGTAGACTGATCATCTATCATACTTGTTTCTTTTGGGTTATCAGTTTAATATTGATGATTCTAGTAGATGTTCAATAGTCCTTAGTGACTGCTCGGTATATAAATTATTTTATCTAGTTGGATACGTTAATAGCCTTTGAATTCATATATATCTGTTGATCTATATTGAACTATCATTTCATATTCCAAAGATTTGATTAGAGCATTGTTGAGACTCGTTATTCATGATATTATTCTGAAACCCTTAACTATCTTAGAGATTATACTTCGATATTCAAACTAATGTTATAAAAATCCTTACCCTTGTTGTATATTACTTGCTGGGCAATTTGTGCTCATTCTTGCTTATTTAAAACCTTTCAGTTAAGGCGGAACAGGGAAGTGTCTTTGGGAAAGACAAGGGCAAGGGCAAGGCTATCGACTAGCTTGTTCCTTTATGTTTAAAATTGTTATGTTGTATTAAGACTATGCTTAAGCTTAAGTAAGATTATGTAATAAGTCTTTATTCGATATTATTATGTAATCTATTAAGTACTGTAGGTTGCGAGACTTGGGAGAATAATTATAATAAATCATTGTATATTATTCTAAATTAGATATTTCGCTGTGAATGTGTGATTTTAGTTATTATTGTATTACCATGAGAACGTGACACACCGAATTCGAGTGACCAAGTGGCTGTCCGAATTTGGGGGCATCACAGGTTGGTATCAGAGTTGTAGTTATAAACCTTAGGAGCAACTGTCGTTAGATTATAACTTAGGAGAACTTAGAAGTTAGAAAGGAGATAAAACTCATGTAGAGTTTTCCTTGAGAGAGACTTAGTGTGTTATAAAATGTAACTTCATTTTATACAATGAACTTATGTTTTATTTAACATTCTAATGGAGTTGCTGTTTGTTTGTCTTGTGTTTGTGATTGTAGGATGGCAGAGATGGGAGTACCTAGTAGAGTGGACGAGGAGGAGCCTAGAGACATACATGTAGTATACGAGGCACCTCTAGAGGCTGTGCCAGTGCAGGTTGTTGCACCATTTGAGTCTGACGACGAGGATGAGATCGAGGTGGAGTTCGACCCCGAGGAGGAGCCTATGGAGGACGAGCCTATCGAGAACGAGCCTTCAGAGGAGTAGCCCATGGAGGACTCCTACGAGCCCAATCTTGAAGATCATATATTAGGCGAGTACGAGGAGCGTATCCTAGAGTTGGACTGCAGAGTCCAGGAGTTGGAGGCTGAGGCCAAGGAGAGAGAGTCTGAGTTCTAAAAACTGAGGGACGAAGACCATCAGAGGAAGCTGGCCATGCAGGAGCTAGAGGTAGAGATTGCATATCGTAGGGAGGCAGGGATCCAGATGGGAACCTTATTCCATAGGTTGGTATCTAGAAATATAGATCTGGTAGGGAAGCTAGAAGAGGTCGAGCAGAGGGAGCTGAGTGAAAAGACAGAGAAGGAAGCACTCCGTACTCAGCTAGAGTTGGAGGTTATGGATAGGATACACTTCGAGGAGAAGTGGGAGGCGGCCAATGAGAGAGCTGATGACCTGGAGGATGAGGTCAGATGTAAGAAGAGGAAGATGAACAAGATGGGGTACGTGTTCCATTCGGCATTCGAAAGGGTGAT
This sequence comes from Panax stipuleanatus, assembly GCA_020205555.1. NCBI lineage: Eukaryota > Viridiplantae > Streptophyta > Magnoliopsida > Apiales > Araliaceae > Panax > Panax stipuleanatus. Next base: position 85,423,253 of record CM035123.1, read on the forward strand.
TGATGGTGTGTACCACTACCCGGCAAAGCAGGGACAGACCCTACATACTATGAGTCGAGAGCTGGTAGCATATATAGCACAAATCGAGTATAAGAGCGTCGTGGAGCGTGGGATGATGGGATGAGACTTTTTAGTCAGTCTAGTTATAGTATTTACTTTATGTGATGTATATACTATGTTGTAATCCTAACTTTTTGAGTAAACTATGGGATAGTGATGTAAACCCTGAGTAAGATTTTGTTAGAGGGGTAGTATTGTAGTATGTTAGTATTTTCCCCGTCTTTTGTGATATTAGGGGATATGTGAAAAAATTTATAGAAATATGCTAGGGAAATCATGTAATGAAACGATTTGGAATATGAATATAAATGAAGTTTATTTCAGAAACGTGTTATAAGTTTATTCTTTAGTATTAAAAGAAATACTTAAGTAATATACTTAATGATAAAATGAAAATTTGTGATGCAGATAATGGCACCAAGACATAGATTGACTGCACCCAAAGAATCAGTTAACAACGAGAGGGAACAAGTAGATCCCATCCAGAAGCTAGTTGATCTGTTCGGAGAAGCCCTTAGGGGGAGGAACAATGAACCTGTTCGCCCAAACCCTCAGGCTGTGCCAGTAACAACCTTTAAAGACTTTAGAAGTGTAGGACCCCCAGAGTTCGAGGGAACTACTGACCCGATAATTGCGCAAACTTGGATCAAGGAGATCGAGAAGGCTTTCACTATAGCTCGTGTGGGCGAAGACCAGAAAATGGTATTTGCTACGTACATGATGAAGGTGAAGCGAACTATTGGTGGGAGGCAAATCAGCAGAGAGCTGGAGAAGGGACAATAACATGGGATAGATTTAAGACGCTATTCTTCGAGAACTATTTCCCGAAGAGTATGAAGAGACGAATGGAGGTGAAATTCTTAGAATTAAAATAAGGTGAGATGACGGTGGCGCAATACGTGGCTAAGTTTAATGAACTAGCGCGGTTTGCAGAGCACCAGGTAGGGGATGAAGAGAGAAAGGCAAGACACTTTGAGCAAGGGCTAAAGCCATGGCTGTACAACAAGGTATCAGTCCTCTAGATTGATTCTTTTGCAACATTGTTAGATAAGGCAATCATTGCAGAAGGTGGCAGTGAGGCCTTAAGTTTATATCATAAGGAGAAGAGAAACAAGAACACTGGTAGTGAGTATCGTGGAGGAAACAGTGGCGGAGGGAGTAACTCCGGGAAAAGAAAATGGGACAACAGCAACAACAACAATAGAAACAATAATCAAGGTGGGAGTCACCAAGGGAGTTTTAAGAAAATGAGTGAAGCTTTTAATAAGTGTGGGAGAAGTCATTAGGGAGAATGCCGGAAAGGAAAGAGCATATGCTATAATTTCGGCCAGGAGTGGCAATTTTTTATAAATTGCCCAAAACAGAAGAAAATCAGGGGATGTTTCGCTTGTGGATCAACGGAGCACCAGATAAAGGATTGCCCAAAGAAGGGGAGTAACGGAGGGAGCCAAGCAGGGGGAAACAAGCTGATGATCAGCGGACTGGCACAATCCAACCGCCCAACCGCCAGAACATTTAACATGACCGTCCAAGATGTCGTAGCTGCAAAGGACGTGGTGTCAGGTATAATCCCAATCAATGATATAAATGCTTATGTATTATTTGATTCGGGTGCCACCTGTTCTTTTGTATCCGAAGAATTTGCTAGTAGACTTAATTCACCCCGAGAACGATTAGAAAATCCCTTGAGCATAGAAGTTGCGAATAAGGAAGTAATCCTTGTAGAATTCGTTTATCGAAATTATCGCACAAACATTAGAGAACATGAACTGAGCGTAGATTTGATTCCTATTGATTGGGAGAATTTAACGTAATACTGGGAATGGATTGGTTGTATAACCATGCTGCGATAATTGGCTGTCAGAATAAATGTGTGAACCTTCAGGCTCCGAGTAAGTCTAAGGTAGTGTTTTATGGTAGCTCATCGCTTAAGCAATCGTGTTGCGTTACGATGATGTAGGCCAAGAAATTGTTAAGGAAAGGATGTGTAGGTTATTTAGCTTACATCGTACAAAAAAAGGGAGTAGAAATTAAGAATATATCCGTAGTGAATGAAATTCAGATGTGTTTCCGGACGATCTGCCTGGTCTTCTGCCAGACAGAAAAATTAAATTCGTAATAGACTTAGCACTGGGAACGGCACCGATTTTGAAAGCCCCATATCGAATGGCACCAGTAAAAATGAAGGAATTGATGATACAATTGCAAGAGTTATTGGACAAGGGTTACATTTGACTAAGTGTCTCCTTGGAGAACACCAGTGTTATTCGTTAAAAAAAAGGACGGATCGATGAGGCTCTGTATCGATTATCAAGAATTGAACAGAGTAACGATCAAGAACCGATATCCGCTACCGAGGATAGATGACTTATTTGATCAACTGAAGGGAGCAAAGTGTTTCTCAAAAATTGACCTACGAACAGGATATCATCAACTGAAAGTGAGGGATGAGGACATACCAAAGACTGCATTTCGAACCCGTTATGGACACTACGAGTTTTTGGTAATGTTATTCGAATTGACTAATGCTCCGGCAGCATTTATGGGCTTGATGAACCGAGTTTTCAAGCCATACTTGGATAAATTTATAGTAGTTTTCATCGATGATATTTTGATCTACTCGAATACGGAGGAAGAACACGCCGAACATCTGAAGATTGTTTTAGAGGCACTAAGGAAAGAGAAGATGTATGCAAAGTTTTCAAAGTGTGAATTTTGGATGGAGAAGGTTCAATTCTTAGGCCACGTGGTGGATAAGAATGGAATCTCAGTAGACCTCGCAAAGGTCAAAGCAGTAAGTAATTGGGAAAAACCCAGAACACCAACGGAGGTGAGAAGTTTCTTTAGGTTAGCTAGGTACTATCGAAGATTCATCCAGGATTTTTCTAAGATAGCCACCCCGTTGACCAATCTGACGAGGAAGATGGTAAAATTCGTATGGACAGACAGATGCGAAGAGAGTTTTCAAGAGATGAAGAAGAGATTGAGCGAAGCGCCTGTGTTATCACTACCAGATGATGCGGGGAATTTTGTGGTGTATAGTGATGCATCACACAAGGGATTTGGTTGTGTGCTCATGCAACACGGCAAGGTCATTACGTCTGCATCACGATAATTGAAGGATTATGAAAAATGATACCCTACTCATGACTTAGAGTTAGCGACAGTAGTTTTTGCGTTAAAGATTTGGAGGCATTATTTATACGAAGAGAAATGTGAGATATACACGGACCACAAAAGTCTGAAACATATCTTCACACAGAAGGAGTTGAACATGCGGCAGAGAAGGGGGTTAGAATTAATCAAAGACTATGACTGCGATATTCTTTATCATCCGGGGAAGGCAAACTTGGTTGCCGACGCTCTGAGCAGAAAAGGAAGGGAGAAGTTGTTTCATTTGACAACTCAGGAAGAGTTGATAAGAGAGATGGAGAAATTAGAGATAGAAGTGAAAGGACCTGAAGGGTCTGAAGAAACATTGTTTGTAATGGAAGATCGTCCAACATTGTTGGATAGAGTAAAGGAATCACAAGAGAAAGATGAAGAGTGCAAGAAAATCAAAAAAAGGATCGCCGAAAATGAAGAAGAAAGATTCCAAATGGATAAAGACGGTATCTTGAGATTCAAAGGAAGAGTGTGGGTACCAGCGGTAACCGAATTAAGGGAAGAGATTTTGCACGAGGCACACAATACGACATATTCCGTTCATCCGGGAGCCACGAAGATGTACCGAGATTTAAGGCAACATTTTTGGTGGCCCAATTTTAAACGGGAAGTCGCAGAGTGCGTTAGTAAATGTTTGACTTGCCAACGCGTTAAGGCGGAGCATTAGCCGTCGAGTGGTTTATTACAACTGTTGGAAATACCAGAGTGGAAATGGGAGCATATTACGATGGACTTCGTGGTAGGACTTCCAGTTACACAGAAGGGTTATGATGCTATTTGGGTTATCGTGGATCGACTTACAAAGACTGCACATTTTCTATTAATCAAGATCTGTTACAGTTTGAATCAGTTAGTGAGCCTATACGTAAAGGAGATTGTTTCACGACATGGAGTGCCGGTGTCAATTGTCTCTGATCGAGATCCGCACTTCGTTTCAAATTTTTGGAAGAGTTTGTAAGAAAGAATGGGAACACAGTTGAGGTTGAGTACCGCTTATCATCCTCAGATAGACGGATAGAGTGAGCGAATAAATACAAATGCTGGAGGACATGCTTAGGACTTGCGTGATGGACTTTAAGGGAAATTGGGACAACCACCTACCCTTAGTCGAATTTACGTATAATAATAGTTACCATGCGAGTATCGACATGCCACCGTACGAAGCTCTTTATGGGAGAAAATGCAGAACGCCATTATGTTGGGACAAAGTCGAAGAGCGACGAATACACAGACCAGAGTTAGTACAACAAACCGCAGACGTGGTGACAGTAATACGAGCCAGACTAGTAGCAGCTCAAGATCGCCAGAAGAAATACGCAGATTTGCATCTGCAGGACCAAGACTATAAAGTCGGCAGTTTTGTTTTCTTGAAGGTATCTCTATGGAAGGGAAAGATCCGTTTCGGCAAGAAAGGAAAATTGAGTCCAAGATTCATAGGACCGTTCGAGATGGGCGAAGTGGCATACAAAGTTGCATTACCACCCGAGTTGTAGCACATCCACAACATGTTCCACATTTCCGTGTTGCGACCGTACAAGGCCGACTACAAGCACGTGATTTCATATGAGCCCATTCAAGTGAAGAAAACTTAGCGTAACCACGATGTCGAGGAGGCAACATGGGAGTTAGAAGATAGGATGATGAGGAACTATCCCCATCTATTTATGTAACCTTGTAGCAATTCTGGGACGAAATTTTTATAAGGGGGGAGGATGTAATATCCAAGCATTTCCTAATATTATTAAATAAATATAGTAATGGAAATGAGAATTTATTTGAATATAAATGATTTTGTGAGTTAACTCAATTATATTAAATTGAATGATTATAATAATTGAGAAATTTTGAAGTTGTGATAAACTCGTAGAGGCCTTGTGTAGCACAGTGATGAGAAAGATTAACGATGATATTTATTGACGAAGGATTTATTAAGTGAACAATTAATTAATTATTAATTGTTATTAATTGTTATCGTAGAATATTAATTAATTGTTATAGAATATTAATGATAATTAATTGATGATGTGTGGATTATTATTATTGCAAATAATATAATAATAGTAAGCAACGTGTTCATAAATATAATAAGATCTATATTCATGTGATATTTAATCATGTAAGTGTTAATCAATTATTGTGGATATTAATAATTTCATCGATTAAGGAAAAATGGATTGATTAATATAATTTATTAATTCATATGTGCAAGCATGCAATACTAAAAGTGTAATAGCCAACTATATTATATATAGAGTAGTACAACATCTATGTGACTATATCATATATTGAAACCATATGTTATGAATACATCATGAAATGCTTATGTGACAATATGTGCATGGGTATACCTTAAAATATTATACCATGATCATATTGTAAACTATTATTTTAATAAAGAAGATAATGTGATATGATTATATCCGAGTAAATTATACCAGTATGATAAAAATATACATGGATTATATGTGTGCAAGTCACACTTACTACCTTATGTGAATTATAGTGTGACATCTCAATTAAAGACATGTATAAAATATATATGTGTATATAGCCTAAGTATTAACATTAGTTATTTACAAATTGGGAATGCTGAGTTTCATATTGCCTTGTCCCATTATATGAGACCCATTCTCCTTCACGTGCATAGCATTATAAAGGCTAAAGCCTATAACCTTAAAACTCAACAAAACTTTCCTAACTTTATAGTTCATAATGAGCAAGGGAGTGGGCATGATGATGAGTTTCAACTACTAATTACCTACCATTTCTTAACATCCATACAATTCAAATTCTTATTGGTTTGATTCATGGGAAGATAGCATTGTCTGAGTATTGGTTTTTGCTATAAATACAACCCATTTCCTTCACATTTCAAATTGCTGAGAATTACTTGAGTGTTGAGTTGAGAGTTATAAATATATCAGTGTTGAGCATTCTAGAGTTAGCAGCAAGTCCAATTAACATATAGCAGAGGTATAATTTTATTTCCTTGTTCTTTATTTCCTGAACTCCAATTGTCTGTTTCTGCAAATTCGTAGATTTCTTAAATTCTTGGTTATGTGGAATTGAAGTGTAATTGGGTTGTTGTACAAAACCTATTATCATATTAGTATACCATATGGCTTGCTAGCAATCAAATTCATATAACAATTTCCATGTTCTTCATTTTTCTATCTCTGCAAATTCTCTAAAATTTTCTAATTCTTGAATTAAGCTTGGATATTGTGATAAGTTGATTGGGTTATACTTGTTAGTTGTTATATAGTCTTGGTAGTATGTTTAAACCACAATGTGACTGCTTGGAACTGATTTCGTGAAGTAATTTTGTGAGTTGGGCTAGAAACTGTCGTGGCTGCCTGCTGTCTGGTGCAAACCAGTAGTGGCGCAGCTGCGCCAGGTTTAAGCCTGGGATGCGGCGCAGCTGCGCAGGGCCCCTGCTGCAGTTTCTTGTATCTTGCTGGAAAACTGTTAGCCACTAATTGTTTGATTCAATTTAGACAAACATGGAAGCATGATTAATACATATATATGAATATATTGGGGTAATGTAAGCATGTTTTACTATATTAGCATGCATGGTTAACGAAAAGCATATGGATTTTGAAATGAACTTAGAGTTTTAAAAGGGGATTTTGATATATAAATACCATAATAGTATTCTAATTTTTGAGACACGTTAGCCTGACCTAGAAACAAATGAAGTGCATGTTAGCTTATCTATATAGGTTCCGTGATATAATATGAACATGTGAACCTAACTAGTGCGCCTTCCTAACAAAAATGTAAGTTTTGAAGGTGGATATGGATATGTGAATGCCATATATACATTCTGATGTTATGAGTATGGTTAGATGATGTTAAAATGCATGAAAAACATGTTGACTTGCTTATATATGTTTGTCAGAAATACTCTCCTTTTAAGGTAAGGGATGTTATTTTCTTTCGTAAATGATGTTATTCTTTTCAATATCATTATACCAAAATATTGGCATGAATTTTATTATGAAATTCTTTTTTTTTCCGTCGGGGTTACTTTTCACGTATACGGCACTATTCATGAAAAATTTAAATTTTCTTCTATTTGTCCAAGTTGGCTATTATGGGTCCTATTTTTGATTGGATCCAAGTTTTGATCTTTATTCTTGAATTTTGCTCTATAAAGTATCATTATGGAGTATTCTTAAACTTGGATAAACTAAATTACGAATCCTTAATCTCTGTTCTTTATCTCACTGGATTAGTTATTTATATTATTTTTCATCATTCTCAGTCCTAAATGGTGATATAACTAAATATCTTTGGCCTGTAGAGCAAAGCTGAATGATTACCTGATGAATATCTTTGGCCCAAAATGCAAAGATGGACAGGTGTTGAGATGAACATGACTAATTGGTGATACAAATGAATATCTTTGGCCGTAGTGCAAAGATGAATATTTGATTCGAGATGTATATTGATTGATGTTACAGTGATAAAATATTGATGATGGACTTTTAAATCATAGAAGATAGTAGACTTCATTCTCTACTTAATTCTTCTAATGAATTGTTATTTTCGCTGCGAATATTGATCTAAAACTTGTTGTCCATAATATTTTATCTGATTTATTAAAGATTAACGATAACTTGTTTTTCATTATCTTAGTCATAATATTCTTTACTGGGCTAGTTGAGCTCACCCTTTTCATCTATTGTCCTTTTCAGGGAATGAGAATGTTGCAGGAACTAGTCGGGGAATAGTGTAATAGTCAGACTAGAGCAGTAGTAGTCCTCATTATTTTTGTAAAATAGTGTGATAATAATTATTGAGGACTGAATTTGAATGTTTATATTTCGTATTATATACGATTTGTATTAAAACTCATAGTTATATGGTCGTATTTCTCACGACCTTTTGTTGTAAAAGATTTGTATTCGAAATTCTGTACCATGTATTTGGCGACTCAGAATGGGTTGGTATTGAACCTATTTTGGGGGAGTCACACTAAAGGCACCAGCTCCCCTATAAACTCGATCCTATTGATGAACCACCAGTCCATCGGTGTCATCATCACCTTACAGTCCAGAAGATGGATAGACTGAGTCTGGTGGAACCAACGCTCAGACAAAGCCCTCAGATAACCCCAGGGGAAGCAACGGGGTGGAATGTAAAAGAATGCCTCAAAGCCCCAACAGTGGGCAATGGCCTGGTACTCCGGATGATGGGTCCGGTATAAAGAGTGAATACTAAACCAGTTCCCCCTGGGCTGAGTGAAGCTGGGAACCTGAATTAAGTTCAAAATCAAAGATTAAACCGTTGTCCCAAAAGTGGAAAAAGAAGAAAGGCAAAAATAAGAACTGCTATTACCTCGTTCGTGTGAAGATAGACCGATGGATGATGTCTCATATCATCCAGCAGATCTGGAATCGTCACGCTAATAGCTGGAAGTTCCCGACGGGGAGTAGAAGAATAAGGAGCATGATCCTCAATAGGAACATCATCCTCCTGGTCTATAGCCTCCGTCCAATAAACCTGAATAGGACGAATCACTGACTCGATCAACCGACGAGGCTGCAGGGCCGGACGAGGCAAAAGGACATCAGAAGCCCTCTTTCTCACACCTGAGGAAACCCGGCGAGAGCTGCTCGGTCTACTGGGTCCATAAACTGAACAATATCTCCAAATCACCTCAGAAAAGGTGAGGTACACTTCGAAATTAAAGCCGTTAAATTAAAATCATTGCATCATGTATAGCCTATGTGAAAACATGCGTTAGTTTAACATACTTCCACAGTATAGTTAAATTTCATGCATATTAAATGCCCAGACTCGTGAAAAAATTTCGTTAGAGTCTCCTTTATAAAACGAACTATCTGCATGCACATAGGCATGACTAGGTGGCCATTCAGTAGCCCACTAACCCAAAATCATGAGCATTTCATATATATATATATATATATATATATATATGAAAAATATTAGAATTAAACTCACAATGGCATCTAAATTACCATGTGTATTTTTACTTGAAAATCCATGCTCATTTGTCCTCAAATAGGATGAATAAACCAGCCAAAAAGGGTTAAAGTTGACTGTCATGAAAATAAAAATTTTGTTGGGTTTGTACAAAATCGTGACGCAATCAAATTGCAAAAATTAGCGGAAGCATGGTATATCAGAGTTTAAAAAATTTCTACAAAAGCATTACCCGGATCATTCTTTATGCAAATTATTAATTTAAAACGATAAATAAGAAGTTATGGAATCATACCCTTGTAGAACGAAGCTTCCACAGGTACGAGTTCAACTCCTTGTTCTTCGTGATCTCCTTGCATTTTCGGGTTAGATTCCATCCTTTGATCAACGTTAGCCACCCAAGTGTTTGGCCTCTAGAGGTGATCCACCAAAGAAGATGAATTATCAAGAAAGAGGGTGGTTGGCTTAGTTTTCTATCCTCTATATAAAAGAAGTACTCTCCAACAATTGAAATTGCATCAACTGATATCTATTATAAGACTCCTCTTATATAGATATTGGTCAACCCTTCTAATCCTATTAGACATGGGATTTCATTTAATTAATTAAACTCCTTTAATTAATTTATGCTTCCCACCACATTGGGAATAATTAATTAAATTCATTTAATTAATTTGTCTCCTAATCTTATAAGGAATAAATGAGAGTACTAATATTAAATTAATTACTAAACTCCTTTAGAAATAATAATAATTGTAATAATCTTAATAAGACTCCTCTTATTAATTTATATTTAATATGTCCAAAATAGTAAATAATAAACATTAAGTTATTTAATTTATTCTATCACCATAGATTAAATTAATTACACTTAATGCATTATTACGATTATGCAATTACCTTCTTAAATAATTATTCTTCCTTTTATGGTGTGACCCTTTAGGTTCTCCATATTAATCTGGTTATGAATAAATCAATTAGAACAATTTTAATCTTATTTAAATAAATAAATTAAACTAATAATCTATTTAAATAAATAATATTTGTTCTACAATAGGGATAAGCCTCCCCAGCGATCAACGACTTTTCAGATAATATAGATTTCAACATTAATCATAAAAGAACCTGTGAGTAAATAGTTACCGTACAATTCAATCCTTCCACCATACAATGTCCCAATTAAATATAAGACATGAAATTACTGTCAAGTCTTATTTTATTTAATTATATATATTTCGATTAGAAAATGCACAACTCCAGTTAATGCAAATTAGAAACTCCTTTCTAATTTCATTGCACCTTGGCCAAGGATTCCTGGGTTGTCATTTACCGTATCACATAGGACATTTCTCCTCTTTTACTAGAGGTGGTAGATTCTTTATTGATCATTCATTATCTGCATATATAACTCATTATACCCAAGCATACCCTTTTATATACCCTAAAGGGCTTTAAGTAATAAGTCAAAGTATAATTCATTACATACAAGATACTATGATGATCTCAAGTCCAAGGATCACTTGTACTACTATCACATTAGGAATTTCTATTGACAGGCAAGCAAAACTCCATTAGGTATTCCATAGCGAGTCACGTTCAGTGAACTTATTCTCCAATAAGCACCTACATACTTGCTTTAATGTCTCCACACAAATGATTATGAGATCAATCATCCTCATCGAATGAGCAAGCAACATTTGTACTAATCTATCCGGATTTACTAATCCCCTTTTTAGTAATCCCATGATTAGGAACTATTTTAGTTTTTAAGCTTTCTAAGAATTTAGATCTTATTAGCATGATCAATATCATGATTCTAAAAGCATTGCTTAAAACTATGGGTTATTTACATATTATAAAAATAGCACCATGTAGATAATTAAATGCCTTTAATAAATAGATATTTTATTAATGAATAAATAAGATTGTTTACAAAGTATGTGCTTTATCATCATATATGATTGGCTTGTATTCACACTACTATAAATCTCCCACTTGCATTAAAGCCAATCGCCATGGTATCTCATACCCATCTTCTCTAAGTGACGATCAAACTGCTGTTGTGTTAAAACTTTAGTAAATGGATCTGCAATGTTGTCTTGAGAGTCTACACGCTTCAAGGTGACGTCTCCCCTTTCAATGATCTCTTTGATTAAGTGAAATCGCCACAACACGTGTTTGGATTTCTGATGAGACCTGGGTTCCTTAGCCTGTGCAACCGCTCCGGTGTTGTTACAGTATACGGGAACTGCTTCTCCAATGCTAGGAACCACACCAAGTTCAGTTATGAACTTCTTCATCCAAACAGCTTCCTTTGCAGCTTCACTTGCAGCTATATACTCTGCCTCTGTCACTGAATCTGCAACTGTTTGCTACTTGAAACTCTTCCAACTCACTGCTCCTCCGTTCAAAGTAAACACATACCCTGAAACAGATTTACTGTCATCTTGGTCTGTTTGAAAACTTGAGTCCGTGAATCCCTCGAGTTTTAATTCAGACCCACCATAGACAAGAAAAATATCTTTAGTCCTTCTCAAGTACTTTAGGATATTCTTCACTGCCTTCCAGTGCTCTTCTCCAGGATTCGACTAGTATCTTCTTGTTACACTAAGTGCATGAGCAACATCCGGTCTAGTACATATCATACCGTATATGATAGATCCTGTTGTAGAAGCATAAGGGATTTTACTCATACGGTCTCTCTCCTCAGGTGTCTTTGGGGTCTGTTTCTTGGAGAAATGTATTCCATGGCTCATCGGTATGAGACCTCTTTTGGAATCTTCCATGCCAAACCTCTTTTGCATCGTATTAATGTACGTTCCTTGGGATAAGCCAAGCATCCTTTTAGATCTATCTCTATAGATCTTTATCCCCAAAATATTGGATGCTTCTCCCAAGTCCTTCATGGAAAAGTGTTTAGATAACCAGATTTTAATCGATTGTAGCATAGGAATGTCATTCCCTATCAGTAATATATCATCAACATATAATACAAGGAATAAAACTGCGCTCCCACTAACCTTCTTGTACACACATGGTTCATCGTCGTTTTTGATAAAATCAAACTCTTTGATTGTCTCATCAAAACAAATGTTCCATCTACGAGAAGCTTGCTTCAATCCATAAATGGATCGTTGCAGCTTACAGACTTGATTTGTTCCAACCTTTGAAACAAATCCCTTTGGCTGTGTCATTTACACATCATCCTCAAGTTTTCCATTGAGGAAGGCCGTTTTCACGTCCATCTGCCAGATCTCATTGCTGTTATAAGCTGCAATCGCAAGCAAAATCTAAATGGACTTGAGCATAGCTACTGGTGAGAAGGTTTCATCATAGTCAACTCCTTGTCTTTGTTTGAAATATTTTGCAACCAGTCGGGCCTTATAGGTCTCTACCTTGCCATCTGCTCCCTTCTTTCTTTTAAAGACCCATTTACACTCAATAGGCTTAATGCCTTTAGGTGGTGAAACCAAAGTCCATACTTTATTTTCATACATGGAGTCCATTTCGGATTTCATGGCTTCAAGCCATTTCCCTGAGTCTTTATTACTCATAGCCTGTTCGTAATTCAATGGATCATCATCATTCATGATGTGTACCTCATCGTCATCATCTATGACAAATCTATACCTCTCAGGTATCTTCGGTACTCTTCCAGATTTTTGAATAGGGTGTGATACAGTAGGTTCTTCTACTTAGTCAGGTACCTGACTTTGATCCGTAGTAATTTGTGGTTCTTGAACTTCTTCAAGATATATCTTACTCCCACTGACCCCTTCATGGATAAACTCATTTTTCAAGAAGGCAGCATGTTTCGCAACAAACATTTTTGATCAGTTGGATGATAAAAATAATACCCTACAGTTTCTTTAGGGTATCCCACAAATCTACACTTATCGGATTTAGTCTGTAGCTTATCATGTTCAAACTTTTTGACATAAGCTGGACAACCCCAAGTCTTAAGATGCTTAAAATTTGGTTTCCTCCCCTTCCACATCTCATATGGAGTCTTTGGGATTTGGTAGGTACCTTGTTAAGTAGGTATGCAGCCGTTTCTAGGGCATAACCCCAGAAGGAAATTGGAAGGTCGATAAAATTCATCATGGATCGAACCATATCCAACAGTGTTCGATTTCTCATTTCAGATACTCCATTCAACTGTGGTGTACCTGGTGGAGTCCATTGTGAAATTGTACCATTTTTTTGAGACAATTGAGAAACTCACCGCTCTTTGAACTTTTCAAATGATTCTGATTTGTATTTCATTAAATACACATATCCAAATCTTGAGTGATCATCAGTGAAAGTAATAAAATGAGAATACCCACCCCGTGCATTTGTTGTCATAGGTCCACAAACGTCTGTGTGAATCAACGTTAACAACTCTGTAACTCTTTCTCCTTTTCCACTAAAAGGAGATTTAGTCATTTTACCCATGAGACAAGATTCACAAGTTGGATATGATTCATAATCAGATAGCTTTAAGAGCCCATCCTTATGTAACATGTATAATCTCGTTTCATTGATATGATCGAGTCTACAGTGCCACATATAGGTATAATTAATATCATTTTTTTCCTTTTCTTAGTTTGTTCTATTTGAAGTATATTTTCATGCAAGTCAAGTATGTAAAGTCCATTTTGCAAATTACCAACACCATATAAAACATTGCTTTTATAAATAGAACAACTGTTGTTCTTTATTATAATGTCAAATCCATCCATATCTAATATGGAAATAGAAATAATATTTCTAATGATATTCGAAAAAAAATAACAATTATTTAAATACATGGACTTTCCCGTAGGCAGTGCTAAACAATAAGTGCCTACAGCTAATGCAGCAACCTTTGCTCCATTTTCCACTCGTAGGACAACCTCATCCTTGTTCAGCTTTCTACTTCTGACCAGTTCCTTCACATTATTACATATGTGAGAACCACAGCCGGTATCCAACACCGAAGTAGAATTTTAACTTTCTAAAAAATTAATTTCAATCATGAACAAACCTTGATTGGAAGTCGAAGCTTCTCCAAGCTTCTTCTCTGCTAGAAATTTCTTGCAGTTCCTCTTCCAATGACCCGGCTCGTTGCAATGGAAGCACATTCCTTTGCTAGCTGGATCAGGTTTCTTTTGTTCATTTATGTTCACCTTGCCCTTGGTCATCCGAGATCGGAAGAGCTCCTTAGATATCTCATATCTAGCAGTCCTACTTTGTTCACCATACAACTCCTTGAGGTAAATCAACATAGTAGGAGCATCCATGTTTTCGTGCTGACGCTGAAGCTCGTTATTCATGGATGCGAGCATGATGCATTGAGCCACAGATGCATCATCTTGCCACTTTACAATGGTGGCAATCTCTTCCTCAGAGGTTGTTTCTGGAACAGTTCCAGGGACAGGTGAGTTTAGGACATAAGAAATCTTTTCAGTAGTGAGAACTATTCTCAGATTTCTTAGCCAGTCCGTATAATTTGGCCCGATAAGCTTATTAGCATCAAGTATGCTTCGCAGTGAAATTAGTGATTTTGACATTTTTAAAATTCTGCATGTGAAAAACAACATTTTTAGCAAACATTCATTTTATTAATTTTGCATACCAAAATAAATTTAGGTCTTTATTTTAAATTGGTATCTCCCACTATTTTTATCAAACTATATTACCCTCACTTATATAGTTCGGCAACATCTAATTAAAGATTTGCTAGTGAGAATAAGGATCCCATTTCAAATGTATATAACCTTGTGGATAGCACAACAAGCGATATACAAATAAATAGGTAGTCAACTCTTATCAATTACATCACCATGCAACTCCTTTTATTTTGCCTCTTAAATCATAATGGTCAAGTGTGTGCACATCCGAACTAAAATGACTTAAGTTAAGTCCAGCCTAGCACTTCCATAAATTCAAAAACGAAAAATATTCGTCCTTGTGGATAGCACAACAAGACTAGATCGTTCAATTTTCTTGATAAGCATCAAATGTGATTAATTAACATCTTAAATACTCAATACTCGTCTTGTGGATAGCACAACAAGCTCATATTAAATATTTAATACTCTATTAATTTATCATGCTAGAAGGCGATATTCCAAATATCTTTGAACGCTTCAGACTTAATATTATTTCTTTGAGGGGTTTGTTGTTATTTATCTCATCTTGTTTAGCGCGCATGCACACACACACACACACACACACACACACACACACACACACACACACATATATATATATATATATATATATATATATATATAAAATACACATTATTTTATTAAACATGCGAAGCATGTTTGCATTAAAATATAATATATATAATACTTAGCATGCACATATAGAATACTATATTCTACCCGGATTGATTATGGACTTTTATTCTAGTTTGGTTCACTAGAGCCACCAAGTGAACCAAAGGGTTAAACCTAGGAGTGCAAGAATTTAAATTTAAACGTAACTATTACATTTAAACTTGGGCTCCATACAAACGGGTCTTCACGCGCTCCTTGCTCCTTGGTCTCCAATTTCTTTAAGATAATTCTAACTATCTCTATTACATTAACTATTTAATTTAAATAGAAACCTTGATCAGCAGTCAAGAGAAAGTACATAGGAGGGAGATAGAATTTATATCGAGAAAAAAATAGAGAAGACAACGTACGCAGACCCCATTTAATAAAACTCATTCATTCAAGCATTCAACTAAAATAAAATCCAATCACATTGGTCAATAGTCTATAATCAATCCCATGTATTTTCATACATGTCACCATATGTATCAATAAATAAATATTCCTCTCATGAATTAAAAATATTCCATATATATATGAGTATCATTTAATGGGCAATTTTAAATTACATGAAATCCAATTTCAAGATTAAAATAAACTCTTTATTTTAATTATAAAATTATTAAGAATATAATATAAATATATATATATATATATATATTATATAAATAACGCCATCCAGGTTCCTCCCACTTTGAATGTCATCCTGGTAATGTGATTCAAGTTTCCTTATTTATTTATTTATTTTTTTCCCTTTTTTTTGAAATCATTCATCATTACATGATTATGGTACTGAAGGAATTCTAAGAAAAGCATATGAACCAGAATAACATTTTTTGAAAGGAACCACTTTTAGAATTCCTTCCTCATTAAAAAAACGCGAGTCGCCTTTTTTAAAATACATGGATTCAATAGCGATACAAAAATTATTTCCATTATTTTTTCTTCTTTCAAAAAAAAAATTAAAAATTTTATGCAATTAATTATGCCCAATAAATTATTCTAAATACATACCCATATGTATATGAAATAAAAATAATTAATAATTGCATAAAGGTTTGGCTTTGATGCCACTGTTGGGTTTGTACGAAATCGTGACGCAATCAAATTGCAAAATTAGCGGAAGCATGGTATATCAGAGTTTAAAAAATTTCTACAAAATCATTACCCGGATCATCCTTTATGCAAATTATTAATTTAAAACGATAAATAAGAAGTTATGGAATCATACCCTTGTAGAACGAAGCTTCCACAGGTACGAGTTCAACTCCTTGTTCTTCGTGATCTCCTTGAATTTTTGGGTTAGATTCCTTCTTTTGATCAACGTTAGGAACCCAAGTGTTTGGCCTCTAAAGGTGATCCACCAAGGAAGATGAATTATCAAGAAGGAGGGTGGTTGGATTAGTTTTCTATCCTCTATAGAAAAGAAGTACTTTCAAACAATTGAAATTGCATCAACTGATATCTATTATAAGACTCCTCTTATATAGATATTGGTCAATCCTTCTAATCCTATTAGACATGGGATTGCTTCCCACCACATTGGAAATAATTAATTAAATTTATTTAATTAATTTATCTCCTAATCTTATTAGGAATAAATAAGAGTACTAATATTAAATTAATTACTAAACTCCTTTAATAATAATAATAATTATAATAATCTTAATAAGACTCCTCTTATTAATTTATATTTAATATTTCCAAAATATTAAATAATAAATATTAAGTTATTTAATTTATTCTATCACCATAGATTAAATTAATTACACTTAATGCATTATTACGATTATACCATTACCTTCTTAAATAATTCTTCTTCCTTTTATGGTGTGACCCTTTAGGTTCTCCATATTAAACCGGTTGTGAATAAATCAATTAGAACAATTCTAATCTTATTTAAATAAATAAATTAAACTAATAATCTATTTAAATAAATAATATTTATTCTACAATAAGGATAAGCCTCCCTAGCGATCAACGATTTTTCAGATAATATAGAATTCAACATTAATCATAAAAGAACCTGTGAGTAAATAGTTACCGTACAATTCAATCCTTCCACCATACAATGTCCTAATTAAATATAAGACATGGAATTACTGTCAAGTCTTATTTTATTTAATTATATGGATTTCGATTAGAAAATGCACAACTCCATTTAATGCAAATTAGAAACTCCTTTCTAATTTCATTGCACCTTGGCCAAGGATTCCTGGGTTGTCATTTACCGAATCACATAGGACATATCTCCTCTTTTACTAGAGGTGGTAGATTCTTTATTGATCATTCATTATCTCCATATGTAACTCATTATACTCAAGCATACCATTTTATATACCCTAAAGGGCTTTAAGGAATAAGTCAAAGTATAATTCATTATATACAAGATACTATGATGATCTCAAGTCCAAGGATCACTTGTACTACTATCACATTAGGAATTCCTATTGACAGGCAAGTAAAACTCCATTAGGTATTCCATAGCGAGTCACGTTCAGTGAACTTATTCTCCAATAAGCACCTACATACTTGCTTTAGTGTCTCCACACGAATGATTATGAGATCAATCATTCTCATCCAATGAGCAAGCAACATATGTACTAATCTATCCGGATTTACTAATCCCCTTTTTAGTAATCCCATGATTAGGAACTATTTTAGTTTTTAAGCTTTCTAAGAATTTAGATCTCATTAGCATGATCAACATCATGATTCTAAAAGCATTGTTTAAAACTTTGGGTTATTTACATATAATAAAAACAGCACCATATAGATAATTAAATGCCTTTAATAAATAAATATTTTATTAATAAATAAATAAGATTGTTTATAAAGTATGTGCTTTATCATCATACATGATTGGCTTGTATGCACACTACTATCAAATTTTTCATACCGAAATGTTCAGCATGGTAAAATACACGTATTTACTAAGTCTGTTCATTTTTATTAAGTCATCTATGGATACATATTTGATACATTGCATTTAAACTCATACTTCAAGAAAACTAACGTTCTAACGGTCAAAACTTGAAAAGAAAGGATGTAAATGTTACCAACGTTGTGCAGAACTTTTGCACAGTGACAGATTTAGCAAAAACCAGCCCGAAATGAATAGATCTAAGAGGGAATTTTTGGATTTTTTAATTTCGTTCAAGTCAAAAATGACTTTCAAATGGCCAGAGGGTTTAAATCCACCTGCGATAGCCGTAGGTAGATCTGCGGCAACCTAGGGTGGGTCCCACCCCATCCGACTCGATCTAATTTGAGTTACAGTGGGTTCTCCTATGGCCAAAAAGTCTAATCAGCAAAATAGGTTCTACACGATTGAGCAGAAAGGGCTTGAAAACCCTGAAACAGGACGTCAAACTTTGAAGTCTGAAAATCCTATATAAACCGTTGGTGACAGCTCCAACGTAGCATCGGGGAAGGGTCCGGTGATGAAAATCGTTAAGAACTATTTCAATGAAGATCTGAGTATGAGACAGTGTGAACCGTTGGCGACGATCCCAATGTAGCTTCGGGAAAAGGCCGATGTTGTAAACTATTGAAAGCTACTTCCGCCAAGATCAGCGGATTTGACATTACAAGGCATTGGCATCAACCCAGCATGGCATTTGAAAAACCTGGCAAGAATGAACATGGAAAACTATCTTCATTGGGAAGGACAGATGATGGAATATGTTATAAAAGAAATCTCCAGCTGAGACATCAAAGCAATTCAGTAATAGTCGACCGTTGTAAACTACCGTTCGAGTAGGCATCGAGGAGGTTCGGTGATGGTCAAACTTTGCAAACTACCGTTTGAGTAGGCATCGAGAAAGTTCAGTGCTGATCGATCGTTATAAACTATCGTTCGAGTAGGCATCGAGGAGGTTCGGTGATGGTCAAACTTTGCAAACTACCGTTCGAGTAGGCATCGAAAAAGTTTAGTGATGATTGACCGTTGTAAACTATCATTCGAGTAGGCATCGAGGAGGTTCTGTGATGTCAAACTTTGCAAACTACCGTTTGAGTAGGGATCAAAAAAGTTCAGTGATGATCGACTGTTGTAAACTACCGTTCGAGTAGGCCTCGAGGAGGTTCAGTGATGGTCAAACCTTGTAAACTACTGTTTGAGTAGGTATCAAAAAAGTTCAGTGATGGTCGACCGTTGTAAACTACCATTCGAGTAGGTATCGAGGAGGTTCAGTGATGGTCAAATTGAAAACTACCATTCGAGTAGGCATCAAAAAAGTTCAGTGATAGTTTACCATTGTAAACTACCGTTTGAGAAGGCATTGAGGAGGTTCAGTGATGGTAAAACTTTGTAAACTACCGTTCGAGTAGGCATCGAGATGGTTCAGTGATGATCGACCGTTGTAAACTACTGTTCAGTAGGCATCGAGGAGATTCGATGATGGTCAAACTTTGTAAACTACCGTTCGAGTAGGCATCGAGAGAATTCTGTGATAGTAATTATTGAAAGTTCTATCCTTAACAGAAGTATTAACTTCAACTGGATGGAAATCTAAACCGTTGGTGACAACCCCAGCGTAGCTTCAGGAAAGATCCGATGATGTAAACTGGTGCAACCATCATTAGGATAAGCATCGGGAATCCCCAATGAGGTCACTCGCAAAAAGAAGAATATCCCCAACGGCGGTAAAACCAGAATGTGTATCGATAAAAGAAAGCGTTGGCGACAACCCCAATGTTGAATTCAGAAACGTATAGTGGTATCAGCCTCGAAAGTCATCCCCAACAGAGAATAGGGAATGGTCATTGATACAACCTGTGGCAGCTAACCCCACAAAGGTATATAGCATTCATAGCATATTATACCATGCATTGCATTACATTTGCATTTATCATATTTCCAGTGTCTAACAATCATTATCCTGTTTATTCCATTGCATTGCATAAACATGATAAAGAGGGGAATCTGTAGACACTCAAAATTTTGGATTCTTGTTACTAACTATGCAGGAGGGCAAGACAGTCTTTTACCTTCCAGAGACAACCCTGGAAGTCTACATCACCAAACCCCCGGAGATAGCCTTGGGAAATCATCAAACCAGACCCCCGGAGACAGCCCCGGGAAATCATCAAACCAGACCCCCAAAGATAGCCCCGAGAAATCATCAAATCAACTTCAGAGACAGCCCCGAAGACAGATGAAAGTCAACAGCAGTTAAACCCCGAAGATAACCCCGAGAAAGACACTTACAGCTGCATAAACTCAGAACCAACCCGAAAGAGCAAAAGAATAATTTTCCAACTCAACATCAAATCAGATCATATTACTGTAAAGAAGGTCACACCGAACCATCACAGTAATCCCGAGTGAAAACTGTGCCAGACAGCTCAATGGACTGACTGTGAAGACTCGAAGATCTGGTTATGGACCCATTTTCCCAGACTACGAAAAGGTCAAGCCCTATGTCATTGTGTAGCTCTCAGAAAGGACTTTCTGGAAAGGTATATCACGCCTCCATCGGATTCCTGGATTACAAGTTATAGAGGTTCAAAAGAATAGTGCGTTGGTCGGAGTGCACATACTTCGAGATAACGGTGTCCACCAGGCCCAGCCTCAGTTAGACCTGAGTCTGCCACAGGTAGACCCATGGCTGATCATGGCTATATATAACCCCTCCCCCTTATGTTATAGAAGAAGAGAGAGAGAGAAGGAAAGGGACGCGGTGAGAGAAATAGAGGCTAGGAGAGTCAAACGGAGCTTCTATCTTACTCCGATTTGTGTAAAACTTCTTTGTAAACACTCATATACATATATACTACAACATATCAAATTTTAATCGGTGGAAAATGAGTATCGAGGTGCCAAAAGCCGTTCAAGAGCTGTTCTCATCAAATACTGTATGATTTTGCCAGATCTGTCTTCTTTGCTTACTCTAATACGTATATAAGTGCTATATACATATATTTAGTAGCTTATATTCATCAGATCTGAGTTTTTAATCGTCATTTCTTGTAAATAGTCAGTATTTGAGTTGTATTGACTAGATCTGTACTAGATCTCCCCAGATATAGCTTTTAACCGCTTCAAAAGTTGTAAAACTTGAGCCTGAAAGCTAGAATGGCTAAGATCTGTACAGATCTAGTTTTCTTTCTAGTTTTGTAAGTATTTAGTGACCATATAACCCTAAATTTGTATCTAGAGGGAACTAGAAGCTATGAACTACTCGCGTACGAGGATTTGACTAATGGATCATTCGTTTAGCGATGTCTAGTATAGATATATGTTTCATTGCCGTATATTCATTATGCAGGCTATTTATTTGATTTCGTATGACCCTAGGAGCTACAGGATCTACGATTCAACCAATGGATCTAAATTCGGTTCCCGTGATGGGTTTTTTTAAGTTGTACAGCCAGCTTGCAAATCCTTGTACTTGTAAATCTAGGACCTTAAAACGGTTCCACGGGTTTTAAGGCCCCAAAATAATGAAAATTATGGCTGTGGTGCTCGGGAATACTTCAATGGCTTTCATGCCCATAAGGAGCCCGATACTTATATATATTATTTTGTCGAAGATGCTTTGCATCTTGAGAAAAAAATCAAATCAAGCCGAATATGGAATAAAATGGAAGTATCAAAGAGCTTCAATTCCTATGCGAGCGAAAGGGTTTTAAAACCACTTTTCAAAATATCATTTTTATATTATTGCTTAAAATGGAGTTTTCAATAAATCAAACCCTTCGTATATAGGTCCAACGAAGCACATCACTACTTTCAAATAAAGCACTTAGGCCCAATTAACTGCAATACACACACACAAACAATAATTAGGGAATGAAAAGACGCGATAACCGTGTTTCACGGAAGTCGGGGGGTGCCTAACTCTATGAATCTATGAATCTTGGTTTCCAAGACCAATTAAATGGAGTCCCATATTAGGCCATATTCTAAAACCTTTCAAAACTCGGTTAGGTTGGTACAACCATTTAACTCATACCAACTGGCGACTCTGTCTAATTCGAACCTATAAATAAAATCAATCTTTTCAAATCATCGACATTTTATGTCGATCTCTTCCTAAAATATCACCCTTAAAGCTAGATAAACCACATAAATAACATAAAGGGTAATAACCAAACACCTAAGAAGAGGGATTAAGTTTCCCGGCGTCGACAAGGTTGTAAGGAGAAGATATCTACGTTTTGATGTAATTTTTTTAGTGGTGATTCCGGGGACGGAATCCTTATAAGAAAGGAAGAATGTGACGAGCTGAAAAAATTATACTTAGTTAAAAAAGTAAGTATTTTGGAATATTATTGAATTAAATGAGATTTTATGATTTTGCCCTGTTGAGATGTGTTAAATTGGGAATTTTTGAGGTGGAACAAAAATCTGTGATGGAATTTACGAGTTTTAGGATCGTATTGGAAAATTAATTTTTTTTTGAGAAAAAGCTAAAAAATCACTATTCATCTGGGAACGTTAAAGCATTTATTTTAATTATTTGAGGAACGCGTCAAAGTTAATATAATGAGGAAAGATGAGATATAATTTTAAAGAAAACAAAAAAATAAAAATTTTCGACTGCATAATGGATTCCGGGAAGTGAACAAAAGATAAAACTGAAAGAATAATAAAAGAATAAAGATAAAGGCACCAATTATATGTGCCACCAATTATATGAGCATGCCACCAATTATTTGAGCATGTCACCAATTATATGTCATGGGGGGGGGGGAAGTATAACTATCCATGCCACCAATTATATGCCATAGGGGGCTAACTATAATTAACCAACAAAAGCTAGGGAAAAGACTATTTTACCCTCACTCTTACTCCCTTATAAATAGCAAACTCTCTTCTTCATTTTTCCTCACTAATTCACTTAGCAACAAAGAGAAACTCTAGATTATATACGAGAGGAAGTGAGAGCTCGGGTATTGTATGCAAAAGGACGAGTAAACTCTACTGAAGTCGTCAGTAAACTTAGAAAATGAAGATTTCAAAGAGGTAAGAACAAAAATTCAAGCTTTTAAATCATTTAAAGTTTTGTAGTATAAAAAGGAGGAATTAGTGGGCTATGAATCACTATTAATTTATAAAAGATGAGAAATAGTTGTTAAAAAACAAAGAACAACTGAAAACGTATAATC
This sequence comes from Panax stipuleanatus, assembly GCA_020205555.1. NCBI lineage: Eukaryota > Viridiplantae > Streptophyta > Magnoliopsida > Apiales > Araliaceae > Panax > Panax stipuleanatus. Next base: position 85,446,838 of record CM035123.1, read on the forward strand.
AAGCTATTTGATTTATTGTTCGTAGCTTAGATAATGAAATTCAAAAGGATGATATTATGTCTAATGAAAATATATGATTGTTCCAATTGGAATGGATTAAAAAAATGAGCTATAACGAAGTTATGGCGAAAAAGTAAGTAAAAAACGCTGAAATCATAGTTTAATACAATTTCTGAACGAATTGTTAATGGTTGGGAATAATGAAAGTTTCATGGGGGAAATATAGACGTAAGTAAAATAAAGCCATAGGCTCAAGAACGAACTCATTCCGACTTCGGATGAGTGAGTTACGTAGAATTAAAAATTTAAATCGATCAAGGCAGCATATGTATTTAGCCCACGATTTTGTTCACAAGATTTGTCCAAAATTCAAAGTCTCAAAAATTTGGTCAAAAACCTTTAGTAATAAATGCCCAATACTCACATGTGTTTATATACTTTGAATTTTTCAATGCTCCAGTACATACACCATAAATGATCATTTGTCCCAAATTAAATGTCTCACTCATTTAATTTTCCAACACATGCACCATTCTTTTAAACCTTCATTTAATGCTCTTTATACATATATGATTACATATACATATATATATATATACACACACACAAGGTTGCACACACATGCACATTTTAGCCAATTTAATGCATTAAATGCATGCCCACACATTTTCTTTTCTTCTTTGTTCATTAAATGAACATGTCTTTAACAAAATAAATTTTGGTCAAATAAGCACATTTGAAATGATCAACACATTTAATTTTTCGCGTGGCCAATTACTTTGTCCCAAAAAGATTGGCACAAATTAAAACTCCCAGCACATGTGTATAATAATTTAAGCCATTTTCGATCAAAGCTCCTTTAATGCTCACAAAATACATATATGTGCATATAAGCAATGTACTCATTAAATGCTTTTAATGCATATATATATATATATACACACACACACGGTTTACACACACACTTAACTTATTTTTATCTCATGTATGCAATAATAATAATTTAACATTTTATATTAAATTATCAAGATAAAGAAAATCAATTAAATAAGATTTACAAAATATTTTGTGTCAAAGTAAATAAGATAAATAAAATAATTTATAATATAAATCCTATGAAAAGGATTCTACCCTTTTAATCAATTTATTTACTAATTATTGTTATCATTAAAATAAACCTAAAAGTTCAAGACCTAACATTGGTGTTCGGTGGAACATGTTCCGTTCCTATTGGACATTTTTATGGAGTTCAGTGATATGTTCAGTTCCTGGGAATGAACATTTTTTATGATTTTCAGTTGGACGTTCAGTCCTTTGGAGCGAGCTTTTAATTGGTGTTTGGTGGTATTCAGTTTTCTAACGAATACTTGACTTTATTTTGCTTAAGTGTTCAGTTCTTCGAACGAACTCTTTATTTTATGTGGATTTTTTTTTGAACTCTTTAGTTATTTTGTGTGCTTGCCTGACTTCCGGGAAAAAAATTTAATGCATAAAAGAGACTCCGTGTATGGTTCTTCAGAAAAGACAGATATTTTCATTGATTAGAATAGGAATGCACGTGGTTACTTTGAAAGTTCAAAATTATAATAAATAGATTTAGTCATGTGGCGAATCGTCTTCGCCTTTGATTTCATCTTTCGAAGAGTCGAGAAGGGAGGGGTTTAATGCTACGGCGGTGAGTTTGGCCTTGCCTTTGTCTCAGGCAGCTTCATACCCCTCGTTGAACATTTGCATTATTTCTTCTGTAAGTTCGGGAGATTTGCAGTACTCTTGGCAGATCCGAAGCTTCAGTTTGTTAGTCAGAATAGGTCCCGATGCTTTATACTAGGAGAATTATTTCTATAGAGCAATGCACATTTGATGGGATTTCTCTTCTTGCATTTGTAGATCTCTGTTCTGGCGAAGGAGTGTGAGGTTGTTCAGCTTTAGTTTTTTGTTCTCCTTCAGAACGGCTTCAGATTTGTCAAGGAAAGTCTTGCACCGAGCTTCTCCTTCGACAACCTCATCCTTCAGTTTGGCGACTTCATTTTGAAGGTTGTCATAGGCAAGGGAAGTGTTTTCGTGCTCGTTTCTTTCCTAGGTGAGAGCGACCTTCAGCAGTTCATTGTCCCGTTTAAGCTAGTCTTCTTCGGCCTCGAGTTATTTCCATCGCCGAAGGACACTACCCCAAATAGCATCGGCCTGAAATTCACAATGTAAGACCAGAAGTAAAGTAGTATAAAGGTTGTAGGGAAAGTTGGTGCAATTAAACTTACTCTGCCTTGGTGCATGATTCCGGTGACAACGAAGTCGGTGGTAGAGATGTCTTTGAACCTATCTTCGTCAGCTGGGAGGACGAAGTTGGCGAATGCTTCGAGAGGGTAGTCGTCGGGGTTCTCTATGAAAATAGGAGGATGAAGACGCGGTCTTTTGGGTTCGAGTTGGATTAGGTTGTTTTGGAGGAGAAGGAAAAGGAGGATGGGAGCGTTCGGGAGATTTTTCTATATTAGCTTTTTTGTGAGAAGGTTCGGAGGAGGAGCCTTCAAGTTCTTTTCTTTTCTGGTTTTGGTTCAGGGCGGGTTCGGATGTACTTGATGGGATGGTTCCATAGGTTGGAGGGTGCTTGGTTTGAGTAGTGGGGGCTTTGGATGAAGGGACCCTTAACGCTTCAGAAGTGAGGGGGTGATTTTTGCACGTCTTTTCTTCACCCGAAGAATCTTTGTTCTCTCTGTGGTCGGCAGGTCCATAAGGCTTTCGATAAAAAGGGGAGTTGGGATGGTTTTTAGTTTCTTAATGGCTCTCTTTTTGATTCGGGAAGTGGATGGCTCTTCGGGTATGACTTCAAGAGAGGTTGTTTTGGTGGCGGGTGGGATAACAGTTGATTGGGTGGATTCTTCTTCGACTGAGGGGGTGTTGGGTGTTTTAGAGGTCTTGCTAGCAAGGAAGTCCTCTAGGTCTCGACGTTCGACAGTTTTTGGTTTGATAAGGGATACTATATTCAAAAAACAAGTCCAATTAGTTGGCAATCAACAATTTATGGTTGAAATACGGGTAGCCGTACTTACATTTATGGCCGAAGAGCAGGCTTATTTGGTCAGGAGGTTGAAGTTCCACTCGGACATTGGAAGTTTTCCTATCAATGTTGTTAACTCTAGGACTCATTGCGGAGGAGTTTCCTCGATGCAGACGTTCAGTCCTCCGAAGGAGGCCCAGTTTGGCAGTTTGTGAGTTTCCGGCTCTCTGACGAAGAACCAGTCTTTATGTCATCCTTTGTTGCTCGAGGGAGTGTTCATTATGTATAGATCATTTCTCAAATTTCTGGGTGGGTTTTGGTGGCTGTTTGCTTAGTTTTGAAACCCGATTCTCGGGATCAGGTCAACTGGAACAACGTGAAAAAGAAGTCAGTGATTAGTGGGACGTTGAGCTCGTGACAAAAGGTTATGAAGGCGATTATGTTGATGTAGGAGTTCGGCACCAGTTGGGCGAAGCCGATGCCGATAAACCCTAGCAGGGTAATGATGAAGGCATGGAGGGGGAGCCGAACTCTTTTCTCCAGCAGGGTGAGGGGCATGACAGTCCAGCTATTGGCTCTGTAATACCCGAGAATTTTCATATATTATTAAATAAATATATTAATGGGAATGAGAATTTATGTGAATATAATGATTTTGTGTTATGAGAATGATTAATTCAATTATATTAAATTGAATAATTATAATAATTGAGAAATTGATGGAGTTTACGATAAACTCAATGAAATGCCTTGTGTGGCACAGTGACGTAATATTAACGATTATATTAACTTAAGCGAATAATTAATCTATATTAATTGTTGATCGTAAAATATTAATTAATTGTCATCGTAGAATAATTGTTATAAAATATTAATGGTGAATGATTAATAATACGTGATTATTATTATTGCAAGAAATATAATAATAATAATGAGCAACGTGTCTATAATATAATAAGATTTATATTAAAGTAATGATTAATCATATAAGGGTTAATTAAATTGTTATGAAGATTAACAATTATATTGATTGATAAAGGATGTGTGTATATTATTAATTACTATTTAATTAATAAGATGAGTAATTCTATGTGCAAGCATGCGAATTAAATGTGTAACATATAGTAGCTAACTATGTATTATGTGAAGTGTAATATGACACTACTATATGGTAAGGCTTATTGAATTATGGGAGTTACATGATAATGCCTATGTGACATGTGAATATACAGTAAAAGAATATGATATGGATTATATATGTGTAAATTAATTGTACCACATTGCCATGTTAAAAGTACATTGTGACTTAAAAGTATATATTATATAATCTAAGTGGACTTGTATAATATAAGTATGTGTTTATAGTATATAAATAATTAATAAAGTTCCTTCATTCATTGAATAAGGCAAGATGTGTTGTGACATTAAAATAGCCTATGTGATAATATGTATGTAAGTATACATTAAAATAGTGTATCATGAATATAAATAATAATTGATGATTATTTATATATATAATGGAATAATAAAATTTAATAAAGAAGATAATGTGATGTGATTATATCCAAGTAAATTATATCCGGTATTAATAAATGTACATGAATTATATGATGTGAGTACATAGGTAATCCCTAATTTTTCCTAATATAGTAATAATTGTACATTAAAACCCATTTTTTTGGAAAGTATAGTAACTAAATTGAACTAATTAATCACATTGCTGGAAATTCAAATGTATCAGTTGCTCCAACAGTGGCCAAACAGTGGCCTATAATCCCATTGCGTAAACTTGAGCAGCTATACTCCATGGTGATGATGGCTAAGCATATGGCTGAGGAAGAGTAGTTGAGCAACTCCTTATTACCCATTGTTCTCTTCTTCTACCTCATGAATTCTAACCTTTGAGCAAAGCCATTAACTAGATAACAATTCCTCTATAAATTGGTAGCTATGTTACTAAGTTTACGTTGCTATGTTTTGTCTGATAAAATTCTGAGAATTGAAGTTTGAGTGTTTGTTGTTCAAAGAAGAATCTAGCAATCACAGAAAGTTAGAAACTAAGCAAACTAAGTTTCAAGAGGTATAATTCTGAATTCCATAATCTTCATTCTTGTTCACTGTCAAAGTTTCAAATATTGATCACGTTGAATTGGGTTGTAATTGGGGTATAGAACAATTATTTAGTTGTTATAATAAACTTATAAGCATGTTAGAATACAATGTGATTGTTTTCGTGAATAAATTTTATGAATTGGGTTGCTGTCTGCCGAACCAGGAGCTTCCAGCTCTGTACAGGTAACGGCGCAGCTGCGCCCTGGTTATACTAGGGTGCTGCGCAGCTGCGCCAGTGCTGGACTTATATTTTGCTGGCCAAGGCCCTGCGCAGCTGCGCCGGCTACTGGATCTAGTTCCTGCTTTCTGCTAGAAATCTGTTATGGTATAAATAACTAATGTGACTTCAACAAGTCTACTAATGAGCTTGGCATGCCTATATGGATATATTGAGACAATGTAAGCATGTTTTACTAAGAGTTACACACATACTTATAGTTTGCGATAAACTTAGAGTTTTATAAACAAACTTCGAATTTGAAAATGAACTCGATATGTATACTTGCCATGTTAACATTCTGACCTTGCAAGCATATTTGTATGATTTAAGGATGTATGAAAAGCATGCTAACTCGCGTATATAGGTTCCATAATAAAATGTGGACATGTGAACCTTATTAATGACAACATAAGCTTTAAATGTGGACTTTGACATGTTATATTAGGACTCTACGTTCTGATATTTTCAACATGATTGAATATGCTTTGAAGGCATCATACATGTACGTACTTGTTAGATGTAATGCAAGTTAATCAAGCATGAGTTCGATTAAGTCACGAACTAGTAACAGTGCTAGAATCACACATCCGTGACATAGAAACATATGAACATGCGTATCAATAAAATATATGACTACTTTATATCTCTAAATGATAAGCATGACAACTTATGTAAATTCATGGCATTGCATAACCCTAAGTCGTTCGGGATCGTGAATTAAAAAAAAAAAAAAGTAAATCATATATGATTGGAATTTGAAAGATTGAACAAGCATGAAAGTATCCTTTAAATATGTGTACGTACGTTGTGATATCATATGTTATGTGTTACTTGAACCCAACGGTTAACTTATGAGAATGCCATAACTTGCTAAAATAAAATATATTTTAGTATTGCTTGTAGTCTTATGTGATATTAATAATATGCGAGTATGTTTACTAATTGTGGTAGTCTCACATGATAGTAATGATGTATGAATATGATCAACTTAAGAAAAGAGGAAGTTAAGAATAGAAATTATATTCTATATAACTGTGTAGCTAGGTTAAAACTTAGCTTATGTGTTGATCATATATTCGAAGATAAAATCTGAAGTTAAATTATATGACTAATGAATATCATATATATACGTAATGGTATTATGATAGGAATTCGAAAGTGTTGGCTAGCTGTACGTGAGTAAACTACGCATAAGGCAAGTATCCTAAACCCTTGCATTATTTTATTCAACGGATATCGTAAGCGAGTATCTAAACCTTATCTCTTTGGATACAAGTATTCTATCTTTGTATATTGCGAACTAATTTCCTACTTAATCGTTTGAATTGAATTAGCATACTTGAACTCTTATTTCATTAAAGCTATTATTCATGTTGAACTTAGTATTGTTCTTGAATATTGTGAAAGTGTCTATGCCATTTGATTCGGCTAGACTTATATTATTGAAAAGCGACCCAAACTAATTGATTGGTGCGGGATCTTGTATTTGACTGAGAAGAACAACCTTCTTTGAAGGGAATATATAATTGTCGGAGAACCGACGTGCACACTTGAGTATGATTGATTGTTATGCATAACGATGGTGCTTTAGGCTGATCACATGTTGTACCTGTTTTTGTTGGATTTTCAGTTTATTACTGTTAATTCTAGTAGAAGTTCATAGTCCTTAGCAACTGCTCAGTATTCAGTTATCTTGAAATCTTGAATTGATTTGTTATTGAATCACATTGATATTATTCTGTCCTTAGTGACTATTATTGAAAACTGTTGATATTCTTGTTATCCTTGAACTATCAAACTTTGTTATACCCTTTAGAAAATTAAAGATTTTATCACTTACCCTTATTGTATATTACTTGCTGGGCAATTTGTGCTCATTCTTGCTTTCCCTAAAACATTTCAGTTAAGGCAGAGCAGGGCGAACCTTCGGGCGTTGATAAGGGCAAGGGCAAGGCTACCAACTAGCTTGTCTCTTTTACGTTTTTAAATATTTTAATGTTGTATTAAGATGATGTAGTAAGACTGGTTTTGATTATGTTTAAGCTTAAGTTAGGTTATTTAATAAGTCGTTAATTGATATTATTATGTAATCTATTAAGTACTGTAGGTTGCGAGACTTGGGGGAATAATTATAATAAATCATTGTAAATTATTCTAGAATAGATTTTCCGCTGTGATCGTGTGATATTAGTTATTATTATCGTGATGTATTACCATGAGCACGTGATGAACCGAATTCGAGAGACCAAGTAGCGGTCCTGGAATTTGGGGGCGTCACAGGTTCGATGGTATATTCGGTTAGTGGCGGAGGGGGCTCTCAGTTGGTGGGTAACTGGAATCTGGTAATGCTCGCGAATAGTGGTTAGATTGGCTGCGATGATCTGGGATGGTGTGTTGGCATGGGGGAATCAAGTTTCGTCTAAGTATTCCTGAACCATCCTTTGGAAGTCTGCTTCGGCTTTGGATAAGGTGGGCTGCTGGGGAGCAGAGTTGGTAGTAGTGGTGGTGGTGATGGTGGATTCGGTAGCACTGGCAGTCGTGGTGGAGGTAGGGTTGATGGTTAAGGAAGAGGAGGCAAAAATTGGAAAACGAGGAATGGAGGAAATGGGGGTCGCAGGGATGGTGTTGGTACTGTCAGGAGCAGAGGAGGTGGGGTTGCTTGAGGTGACCATTGATGGCTTTTGTGTTTGGAGAGGTTTTTGCTGGGGAAAAGGGGTTGCAGGAGGTAGGGTGGCTTTGTGAGATCTCTGAAATTAACAAATGAGTGGGAGAGAGATGGAGTTGCTCAGAGACTTTTTCGAATTTGAAGGATGAGGAAGGTGACAGTGTGGGTTTGGGGAAAAGGGTTTTAAAGTGAGTTGTCTTTTCAATTTTTCGCGTTTACCGGGGAACGGCTAGTTAATGGCCTGCCATGATTACAGGCATGGAGCGAGATTGTTGGGACCCCGCTTTGTGGATTGGCCGGTTTTCTTTATGGGTTGTGTGGAGTTTAGATTGGGCTTTTGAGCGGAATACTCTTCAATTAAATGTTCCATTCAATCGAAGTCTGAGGGGCAATGTTGGGTGTGATTATTTGGGCCCAATGTATGTGATGGGCCAAGGTTCCATGTGGGGTTATTTTAATCCATGTGGGAGTCAGTTTTGGTGGTTGCATGATTTAAGGAATCTGAGATTCCTTATTATATTTGATTTGTGACTCTTAAAGAAAGTGTTAGGATATGGTCTAACTTCCTTTCCTTAAAGAAATTTCATACGATCTCATTAAGAAATTATACCTAATGAGGAACTCTAATCTTATATGGGGAAGGACTCTATGGAGGTAATGACATCACTATAAATACAAGGTTTTACTCTGATTATAAGGTACACAATTCATTATTATTTTCAACACTAGAGCATTAGGCTCCATTGTTAACCTTAATCAGTCTGTACTTATTCTCATACCGGACCAGAGCTATCTCTCGGCGGCCCAAGCCGTCAAGTTTCGCGTGTGTTTCGTTTATATCCAAAAATGATTCATGATGCTATGCCCCGGTATCAATTACCTGAAATTCTTCGTACCCCTTTTCAAGAGTTATGTCTGCATATTAAGAGCTTAAAACTTGGAGCTATTGGATTGTTCTTGGGGAAGGCACATCAGCCTCCAGATCCTCTCTCTGTCCGGAATGCTGTTGAACTTTTAAAAACAATCGGGGCTTTGGATGATACAGAAGAGCTTACTCCACTTTTGTATGTAGTATTGGATATCTGTTGTGTTCCTAAGTTAGCAAATTTGGAATTTTTGCTTAATGTATTTTATTGAACAAGATGCTTCTTATGGGTTCCATCTTTCAATGCCTAAATCCTGCATTAATCATTGCATCTGCACTTGCACATCGCGACCCATTTGTACTTCCAATAAATAGGAAAGAGGAGGCAGATGATGCTAAAAGATCCTTTGCTGGTGATTCTTGCAGGTTAGGTTAAATGACTTGTACATGCACCTCCTTCCCGATAACATTGGTACTGACTATTAGTTCCGATAAATTAAGATATTCATACTTTTGATGCAGTGACCACATGTGCAGGCTTATAACCAGTATAATAATGATTTGGAGATGGTGTGCGCCATTCTTTGTGCAGGGCTCTACCCAAATGTTGTTCAGTGTAAACGAAGAGGGAAGAGGACAGCACTGTACACCAAAGAAGTTGGGAAAGTTGATATCCATCCGGCATCTGTCAATGCTGGAGTCCTTTCATGGTATATGGGGAGAAGGTGAAAAATACCAATATTTACATACGAGACTCAACAAACATATCAGATTATGCCCTACTTATGTTCGGTGGGAATCTTATTCCTAGCAAAACTGGAGATCGCATTGAGATGCTTGATGAGTACCTTCATTTCTCGGCATCGAAGAGTGTGTTGGAGCTGATTCAGGTAATATCTTTGAGAACTTCTCTTTCTCTGATTGATTCCTTTAATATATGCTTTGATTTAGTTACTCAAAAGACCAAATGGGACACCTATGTGATAATGAAAGGGTTGATTTGGTGATGACTTTGCAGAAACTGCGAGGGGAACTTGACAAACTTCTGAAGAGGAAGATTGAAGTGAAGACCCTAGCCTGAATATTTCTGATGAGAGAAAGGGTGTGGTTGATGCTGTGGTTGACTTGTTGCATAGTCGTGATGTACGGCATTGGGATTTGTGTACTTTGTTGCCGGAATCTTAGAAATAGGATTCTTTTCATTCTTTGTTTTATGTGAAAAATAACGACATAATTAGGATTCTGTTTTTATATTATATGTACACTATCTGAACTTTTCTCCACGTGATACGTCTCCATCCTTTTGATTTCGTGCAGGATGCACATATTTTATCCAATGAAAATGTAAGAATTTACTTTTTTTATATCAACTATAAGTGCATTCCTAATAATTATAAATTTAGCAGGTAATTTACCATACAGAAGTACCTAAATAAATTTAACTTACGATAAATTTATTAAAAATGCAGTACATTATTACACAGTTTTTTATTTTGACTTTTTACAATTAACAAACTTGCAACCCGTGTGATAAATGGGTTATGTTTTTGTATGTTTTTTCCGTGTCGTGTGAGATGTTTTTTTTTTCTTATCTTGGCGTTTGGGATTCATTTTAATTTAGGTTCTTTGTTTTTTGTAATTATCTACTAATTTTATGATCAAATAAATTAATTCAATTGTAGTATCCCCTTTTAAAAGGATTATATATATGTGTGTTAGAGAAAGGAGTGTTTTCACACACAAACTTGTGTCTTTTTAGTTTTGATTGACAAATTGATGAAATATCAAAATAACCATTAATAAAAATAGTAAAATGCCAAAAATATTATTAATCAAATCTTTTAAAATAGTAGGACACACACAAATTTGTGTGTTTAAGACACGTTCCATTTTCCAAATATGTGTGTGTGAAGAATGTTATTTAAGGTAACACAATTAATCAAGTTTGACTAAAGATACTTAACAAAATGACATAATTTTACTCTTTAGGGTTAAGTTTTTTACTTTTGGGTTTTGTAAAAAAATCTTTAATTTTGAATTTTTTATATATTTTGATTGATATAACAGTGATATATACGAATAAGTAGTAGAATAAATTTTGGGTCAATCTAGTGTGATGTATATTTTGAGTCAATCTAGTTTTGATGCCAAAAATTTGAACTCATAAAATAGATATTGATAACCAACCATATTAATTTAATTTAAGATCCTTCCTTTGATTGTTATATATAGTTATTGATATGATAATTTTGAGTTACGATGTTATTTGATTTTTAGTTTTTACGACAATGAATTTTATAAATCATCTAATAAGTATATATATATATATATATATATATATTGTAGACACTCGAAATTTCGTGTCCCTGTTACTAACACTGCAGGAGGGCAAGGCCATCTCTTCAAGTCAAATCCAGTCACCAATACCGGTCCTTCAACTGAAATTCGATCCCCAATATCAGTCAACTTAAATCCGATCCCCAATATCGGTCAACTCAAATCTGATCCCCAATATCGGTCAACTTAAATCTGAACCCCAATATCAGTCAAGCAACGCAAATTCGATTTCAATATCAGTCAACCAATTCAGTCCCTGCAGCAACCCGAAAAGTAATGGTCAGCCCCGACAGCTACCCGGGAGGTACAGGTCAGCCCTGGCATCAGCCCGGGAAGTCAAGTCGACTTCAGACATAAACCTGAAGTATCACAACAACTCCAGAAGAAAACCTTGAACTACCACGTCAGCCACAGAGGCAACACTAGAAAAAACAGACTCGAATGGGATCCAAGTCTTGGAAACAGCTCCCGGAAGTCAACCAGAGGCCATGCCGACACTAGAGGCAACCCCGGGAGGGAGGCTATTTTGTCAACGTCGATGACAACCCGATACGATCATTTTACCAACTCTCAGCCAATTTGGTCAAAATCAAGCCGAATTGATGCCGCCAAAGTCAGAATGAACCACAACGATGATCCTGAGTGCAAACAGCGCAAAAAGGCTCGACGGATAAACTGCGGGAAAATAAAGACCCGGACATGAACCCATCTTAAAAGGGCTTAAAAAGGGTTAAATCCTATGTCATTGCAACACTCTCGGCGAGGGCTTTCTGAAAGATATAGCACGCCTCAAACGGACGCTCCGATCAAAAGTTATGAAGTTTCGAACCTGACATCGCATTGTTCGGCATGCACGCACTTCAAGACGACAAAGCCGGGCATGTGGGCCCCACCTTGGGGAGCCTCACCTCTACCTGCGATAGCAGTAGGTAGAGTGGAGGTTTCCTGGCCTATAAATAAACGTGCACCCCCCCCCCCCCCTCATATTTCATAATTCGGAAACGCAGGGAAGCTCTGCCAGTTCAATTTTCTGACTTTTACACCTCTTCCAAATCCAAATTTTTTCACTCTAACACGTAGATATACCCATATACTACCACATATCAGAAAATAACCGGTAGATTTGGACGTATAGAGCCTATGATTTGGCAAAAAGCACGTGTAGCAGTCCATTGTAAGTATTTTCACGATCAGAAAGTGAATATTACTTCTTCGTACTTTTATACACTTGCACGTTAAGTTTCGTTTTCTAAAAATGTTCTGTGGCCGTTTTCGTCAAAATTTGGTACATTTTTGTACATAAACTGATTTTCTGACATTTCTACAACTCGGATTGACGATCTGTCAGCTCCAGCAGCTTCAATGCACTAGCACACACGTTCTGGCAACTTCGCCGGACTGGCTTATCTTCCCAGTTCGGGTTTGGCCCTTTTTTATATATATTTCACTGTATATATACTAACATTTCAATCTATCAAGCCCGGATGTCAAATCCGAGGTAGTTTATCGCTTTTATATATATATACGCATATATGAGTGATTTTCACCATCACTGGTCCTCGTATCAGTCTTGGTTGACTACATTTCTGTAAATATATATATATATATATATATATATTTCAATTCCAATCAGGGCACCGGCATGAAAACCCATCGCCCTTTATACTGCTTTTGCACTCTTCGCCATACTAGGTGATCTCCCTAGTCACTGGTTGACTATTTTTATACAATCTCAATTCCAGTCCAGGCACCGGCGTGAAAATCCATCGCCCTTTATACTGCTTTTGCACTCTTCGCCATACTGGGTAATCTCCCCAGTGACTGGTTGGCTACTTTTCTGCAATTTACATTCCAGTACGGCCTGGATCATTCTGTGGCCTTTTTACTGCTTTTATATATATTTATGCATATATAAGCAGCCTTCACCATCACTGGTCCTCTTCCCAGTCTTGGTTGACTACGTTTCTGTCAATATATATATATATATACATATATATATATATACATATATATATATATATACATATATATATTTTAATTCCAGTTCGGGCACCGGCGTGAAAACCCATCACCCTTTACAACTTTTATATATATTTGTATATATATATATATATATATTGCTTTATTTGCTCATTTTATTCCATTGCAGCTGTAAATATTCATCTTATATGAATTAGTGTTGACATATCTGCGGGCGGGCTAGATTTATTTAAATCTCGCCAATTCTGGTTTTAAACTGTTCAAAACCTCCAGACTGAACCAGGAAGCTAGAATAGCTGAGATTTCCTTAAATCTAGCTTTCTTTCTAGTTTCAGCTTCAAAAGCAATCTCGCGTCCCTTAGATAGCTATCTAGTGGGAAGGAGACGCTTCGGCCGTGTGGACCGGGATTTACTGAATGAATCCTCGGTTCTGGTAATTTTGGGATATTTATCTGTTTTTGTACAAATTTGAACTGTGTAGGTTTTTGGCTACTAATATGTGAGCCTAGGAATCGTGGGATTCATGATCAAAACGATCGGAATCTAATTCCCACGATGGACAAACTCCGATTTACAAATGTACCCTGCCAGTTTTTCTATAGAAATGTACATGTAAACAAACCTTAAAACGGTTATCCGAATTTAAGGTCTTAATATAATGAAAAAAATGTTGATTGTCGTGTCAGCGTCCCTCCGATGGTTTTCATACCCATGAGGAGACCGACACTTGTATATTATGTGGTCGAGGATGCTTCGCAGCCCGACAAATCACCATTCACATGCAGCCTTAAGACTATAATAAAATTGAAAGTATCAACAGGCCTCAATTCCTATGTTAGCGTAAGGGTTTGATAAACCAGATTTTAAAACATCATTTTCAATTCAATCAAAAGAAAAGCTTTTGGAAATCTAATTAAATGCTTTTGCAAATCAAATCAAAGACTGATTTTCAAATCAAATCAAACCCTTCGTATATAGGTTCAACGAAGTAAAGCACTATTTTCAATCAATCAAATCAATAAGCCCAATTTTCAAACAGCATTCACTCACGCATTCCAGTTTTAAAGGAAAATATTGAAAAGATGCGGTACCGTGTTTACACGGGAGTCATGGGGTGCCTAACACCTTCCCCAGACTTAACCAAGCCCCCGAGCTTAAACTTTATTTTCAAAGATCAAGTTTCGACAGTGTCCAGCAATTGGGCCTCTTTCGAACAAAACTCAGTTGAGTTGGTACAACCATTTCAATTCTACCAACTGGCGACTCTGTAAAACGCTTAAATCGTCGACATGATACATGTTGGCCTTTCTCCTAAAAAACCCTTCAAAACCTTTTTCCTAAATAAAAAGAGTGAGGGTAGAGGGAACTTACGAAAAGAGATTAAAAGATCTGGGTTGTGACCCGACCCACGGATTTTTTAAACCAACGTCGACAGGTGGCGACTCTGCTGGGGATGACAAAAGCTTAGGCCGCTTTCAAATCTTTTCAAACATTTCCCTTTCAAAACTATTGAATGCGTGAAATTCTGCCAATGAATAAGTGAATGCTGCATCTTTACATTGAATGAATGTGAATGAATGCTTTCCTGCTTTTTAGTGCTTCGCACCTATATTTAGTGCTTTCACACCCATGTCATCATATGCACAACGGTGAGGCACATTGTATGTGAATGTATGTTGTGTGTCCCTCTCATAAGAAGGATAACCCGGTCGATGATAAGTAATGTCTCTGGGGACGACTAAGTCTCTAGGGCTTATGAAAATGCACCACCTAAATGTTAGAGTTTATGCCCTAGAGGCCAATTCTTTGATGTAACTGCTTAACATTTTTGATATTATATTTAATTGAATAAATGAATTATTTTATTATGGTTTTATTTACTGCGTTATATAAATGTTAGCATAATAAAAGTCCTTAGAATAGTGATGGCTTCAAGTGTGTGACTTGAACATGAGATCATATAATTACAATTAGTATCATTATTCTTAAATGTCCCTAGTCGAGTGTCATTGTTAATGGGACAACAATGATACATTGAGACTAGTAGGTGGATTAACTGATGGCCAAATCTCATTGGTCATAAATATATAAGATATTGAGTCAATGCATAGATACATGTTAGAGAACAATGTACTGGACAGACCCACCATGAGAATTCTACATGGAGCATTATGCAGAGTGTCATAAGCAATTCTCATAGTGACAATGATGTAATGATCCTCCGACCTGAAATCACTATATTACTACACGGGAATTTATGTACTTTGATATCATCAAAGGTCACCTTTAATAGAGTGGACAATAAAGGTGATTATTGGGTGGTACATCATGAATCGTGTGAGGAATATGAGTGATGTAGATGGAATTTAACCCTCCTATATATTAGGAGTGATATCCATAGGCCTCTTGATTGAGTATGACTATAAAATGCATGGCCATGCTCAAATAGTGATTTGTTTCATATAGTCTACTCATTGATCAAGAAAACTCAGATTAAATTATGAAGAGTATGACACATTCCATGACTCGAGTTTAATCTAGGATGTCAAGGTTAAAAGGATTAAATTATATTGAAACATTGGTCACGAAAAGGTTGCATCGAATCACCGATCTTATTATTACTTGGATAGCAGTGATGCATTACTAGATGTCGCTCACTGTTTATAATTTTATAATACGATTTTAAAATTATTGCCAACGTAATAATAACCTATAGGGTCACACACTTAGAACGTAATTAAAAGAGAATTAATTTAAATTGTAAGGATTTAAATATGTCAATATGATTGATAGTATTTAAATTACGAATTTAAATTAATAGGATAATTTATATATATGTATATTAATTAAGTAAGACTTAATTAAGATATAATATATATAAATTTGGATTTTACTTTTCTAATTGAATTAGGTTTTGGATAATTCCTTTAACAGATATATATAATATATCAACCGTTTTTAGGGTATTCATTATAAACCTAAACCCTAGCCGCTCTTAGAAAGAGACTAGAGAGAAAAGCTCCAAAATCCAGATCTTGGCGGCTAGTACCGCAGTTCTCTTTGCTGCAGATCGTGTGACGATTCGCGGGGCGTTCGTGTGGATACCGTAGAGACGCAGTTCCTTTAGATTGCGTTAAAGATTCGAATCTGTTCTAGAATTTCCATCGTCTCCATTCAAGCTTGGAATAATCGGTAAAATAAATCTAAACCTCTAAATTAATATATTTTCGCATGGATCCTGTTTTAGGGTTTTGGAAAATTTTAATTTCCGCTGCGTTTATGTGCCGAAAACCCTACACCAGATTCGCTCTAGTTGAACGATCGGATTAATTTCCCCTCTAGTAGATTGCGATGATCTGGGAACCTTCATGCCGAAACAAAAGTTGCGAGAGCAATCTAGGATAGGTCAGCCTCTTATTAACCAAATCCGAAGGGAAGCTTCTTCATGCCTTCCTCTTTCAATTCCATGTTAAGTCTCCAATTACCGAGGAGCATAATGTAAATATCATAATGAAAGATTTACTTTCCCTGTCAGAATACCATGTCATCCTGCCATCAAAACAACTAACCTCAATTTTGTAGGATAAGTTTAAAAAAACACATCATGCATCCTGTCCTTACCTACCTTAGGAAATTGACGCGCCTACGTTTTGTTGTAGGTCAAAAAGTGGTCTCACTACTAGATCATAATCTGAAAAGGCACAAAGCCTATCCACCGACATGGCTGAAAGTAGCCAATACGAGTCGGGTTCCGTATCTCGAAAAGAGTTTGAGGGACTTAAGAATCAAATAGCAGAGTTGGCTATCCTTCTAAAAGAACAAAGTAAAAACACTCAGGGCCAGCCAACACACAATCAAACAGAGTCCTCTTCGCAGGGTGGTAATCAAAGCGATAACAAAAAGGGGGAAATGCAGATCCTAGAACCTCGATCCAATAAAAGAACCAACAAAATCCCCAAAATCACAAATCTCAAGGAAGATCGGGAAACTGGCGATATCCAAAGGAAAGTTCGACAAATGGATGAAATCATCCGTTCAATAAAAGGAACTGGAAACCTTGGAAGTGTCACCTATTCAGATCTCTGCATATTCCTAGGGGCTAGATATCCTGACAAATTCCAAGTCCCAGAGTTTGAAAAGTACAATGGGGCAGGCGATCCTTATACGCACTTGAAAGTATACATTGGCGAAGCTAGGGTCTTATGCTGAAGATGAAAGCCTCAAGATGAAGCTTTTCCAAAAGAGTCTCACTAGAGAGGCTAGGACATGGTATGCCCGACTTGATAATGCAAAAATCCACAGTTGGGAAGAGCTAGCTCATGCCTTCTTAACTCAATACAGCTTCCAGTCTCAGATGGTTCCGGATCGGTATCAAGTGTCCAAAATTAAAAAGCAGAGTACCGAGTCTTTCCATGAGTATGCCCAAAGATGGAGACGTCTGGCAGCACAAGTCAGCCCACCTATGACCGAAGCTGAAATGGTGATGACTTTCATAGACATCCAAGAGGCACCTTACTATGAGAGGATCCTAGCCGGAATAGGAAAGCCATTTTCAGAGATGATCAAACACGGCGAAATGACAGAGATGGGCCTGAAAGCAGGCAAGATTAAAGTGTTGGGTTTGTACGTAACGCAATCATGCAATCAAATCACATAAATAGGGCGGAAGCGTAAAAAACTAGGTTTTCAAAATATTTATACAAACCCTGGTTCAGGTTTCTTTTGCTCCTTTTCTTTCCCTTTTCCCTTAGCCTTCTTAGATTTCTTCTTTTCAGAAGACACCTTGGGCCCCTTCCTTTTATTGGAAGAATCCACCATCAAGACATGGTTCTTCTTGTTTTTGAAGTGACCTTCTGCAGTTTTCAGCATGTTAAGCAGCTCAGGTAAGCTGACATCTAGCTTATTCATGTGAAAATTAACCACAAACTGCGAGAAGGTCTCAGGGAGTGACTGCAAGACCAAGTCTTGACTCAACTCCCCATACATGACGAACCCAAGCTGTCCAAGGCGTTCAATCAAATTGATTACCTTCAGAACATGAGTCTCGACGGCAGTGCCCTCGGTCATCCGAGATCGGAAGAGCTCCTTAGATATCTCATATCTAGCAGTCCTACTCTGTTCACCATACACCTCCTTGAGGTGAAGCAGCATAGCAGGAGCATCCATTTTTTCGTGCTGACGCTGAAGCTCGTTATTCATGGATGCGAGCATGATGCATTGAGCCACAGATGCATCATCTTGCCACTTATTGAAAGTGGCAATCTCTTCCTCAGAGGCTGTTTCTGAAACAGATTCAGGGATAGTGGAATTTAGGACATAAGAAATCTTTTCAGCAATGAGAACAATTCTCAGATTTCTTAGTCAGTCCTCATAATTCGAGCCGGTAAGCTTATTTGCATCAAGTATGCTTCGTAGTGAGATTAGTGATTTTGACATTTTTTAAATTCTGCATGTGAAAAGACAACATTTTAGCAAACATTCATTTTATTAACTTTGCATACCAAAATAAATTTAGGTCTTTATTTTAAATTGGTATCTCC
Organism: Panax stipuleanatus; assembly: GCA_020205555.1. Lineage (NCBI taxonomy): Eukaryota > Viridiplantae > Streptophyta > Magnoliopsida > Apiales > Araliaceae > Panax > Panax stipuleanatus. Next base: position 85,465,549 of record CM035123.1, read on the forward strand.
CACTATTTTCATCAAACTATATTACCCTCACTCATATAGTTCGGCAACATCTAATTAAAGATTTGCTAGTGAGATTAAGGATCCCATTTCAAATGTATATAACCTTGTGGATAGCACAACAAGCGATATACAAATAAATAGGTAGACAACTCTTGTCAATTACATCACCATGTAACTCCTTTTATTTTGCCTTTTAAATCATAATGGTCATGTGTGTGCACATCCGAACTAAAATGATTTAAGTTAAGTCCAGCCTAGCACTTCCATAAATTCAAAAAAGAAAAATTTTCGTCCTTGTAGATAGCACAACAAGACTAGATCATTCAATTTTCTTGATAAGCATCAAATGTGATTAATTAACATCTTAAATATTCAATACTCGCCTGTGGATAGCACAACAAACTCATATTAAATATTTAATACTCTATTAACTAATCATGCTAGAAAGCGACGTTCGATATTCCAAATATCATTTGAACGCTTCAGACTTAATAATATTTCTTTGAGGGGTTTGTTATTATTTGTCTCATCTTTTTAAGCCCGCATGCACATATGTATATAAAATACGCGTCATTTTATTAAACATGCGAAGCATGTTTGTATAAAATATAATATATATAATATTTAGCATGCAATATAGAATACTATATTCTACCCGGATTGATTATGGACTTTTATTCTAGTTTGGTTCACTAGAGCCACCAAGTGAACCAAAAGGTCAAACCTAGGAGTGCAAAAATTTAAATTTAAACGTAACTGTTATATTTAAACCTGGGCTCCATACAAACGGGTCTTCACGCGCTCCTTGCTCCTTGGTCTCCAGTTTCTTCAAGATAATTCTAACTATCTCTATTACATAAATTATTTTTAAATAGAAACCTTGATCAGCAGTCAAGGGGAAGTACATAGAAGGGAGATAGAATTTTACACCGAGAATAAAATCAGAGAAGACGAGGTACGCAGACCCCATTTTATAAAACCCATACATTTAAGCATTCATCCAAAATAAAATCCAATCACATTGGTCATAGTCCATAATCAATTCCTTTTATTACCATACATATCATCATACATATCGATAAAACTTATTCATCTCATGAAAGTAAATTCATTCCATATATGTATTAATATCAGTTAATGGGCAAAAGTTTGCTAAACTTTGTTTTTTGGAAAAATAAACTCCTTTATTTCATTCAAAAAACAATTCCAAATTAAACTCTTTAATTTTAGCAATTCTGAAATCTCATTTCATATAAAATAAACATCTTTATTTTAAACCTTTATTAATTAAATAAATCATTCATTTAATTAAATAAAACAAAAAAAAATTCAGATTCTGTTAGTGGCGCAGCTGCGCCAGGAATATAAAAAGAACCAGCGCAGCTGCGCAGCATGAAAAACCAGGCCAAGACACCGGCGCAGCTGTGCAGCAAGAAGGCCAGGAACCGGCACAGCTGCGCAGCATGAAAACCAGCACAGGACACTGGCGCAGCTGCGCAGCAAGAAGGCCAGGAACCGGCGCAGCTGCGCAGCTTCGCAGAATAAGAAAAAATTTTGTTGCCCAGAACTCGATCCAATCGCATATTATACATGTATGGAATCACATAGACTGATAATTAGCACAAGATTGGCTCTGATACCACTGTTGGGTTTGTACGTAACGCAATCATGCAATCAAATCACATAAATAAGGCGAAAGCGTAAAAAACTAGGTTTTCAAAATATTTATACAAACCCATTACCATGATCATTCTTATGCATCAATTATCAGTGAATGAGGAAGGAGAAAAACAGAATTATTCCTTTGAAGATCCAAGCTTCCTCAGGTACAAGTTCTACTCCTTTGATTCCCTTGATTCCTCTGTAGTGGCTCCTTCCCTTGATCAATGTCAGCCACCCAAATGTTTGGCCTCTAACGGTGATCCACCAAGGAAGATGAAGAACTCAGTAAGATGGGTTATTGGCTTAACCCTTGTTTCTATCTCTATAGAATATGTGTACTCCCAACTCTTGAAAAATTCACGTACCTTATTTCTGACATAAGACTCTCTTATATAGATATTAGGTTAACCCTCCTAATCCAATTAGAATAGGGTTTTATTTAATTAATTAATTAATTACTTTTAATTAATTTATATCCTAATCTTTATTAGGATTGAGATAGAGTACTGATATTATATTAATTCCTAAACTCCTTTAGAATCAAAATAATAATAATAATAATAATAATATTAATAAGACTCCTGTTATTAATTTATATTTAATATTTCTAAAATATTAAATAATAAACATTAAGCTATTTAATTTATTCTATCATCATAGATTAAATTAATTATACTTAATGCATTATTACTATCATGCCATTTTCTTCTTAAATAATTCTTCTTCCTTTTATGGTGTGACCCTTTAGGTTCTCCATATTAAACCGGTTGTGAATAAATCAATTAGAACAATTCTAATCTTATTTAAATAAACAAATTAAACTAATAATCTATTTAAATAAATAACATTTATTCTACAATAGGGATAAGCCTCCCTAGCGATCAACGACTTTCCAGATAATATAGATTTCAACATTAATCATAAAAGAACCTGTGAGTTAATAGTTACCGTACAATTCAATCCTTCCACCATACAATGTCCCAATTAAATATAAGACATGGATTTACTGTCAAGTCTTAATTTATTTAATCATATGTATTTCGATTAGAAAATGCATAACTCCAAATAATGCAAATTAGAAATCTCTTTCTAATTTCATTCTACCTTGGCCAAGGATTCCTGGGTTGTCATTTAACGAATCACATAGGACATATCTCCTCTTTTACTAGAGGTGGCAGATTCTTTATTGATCATTCATTATCTCCATATGTAACTCATTATACCCAAGCATGCCCTATATATGCCTTAAAAGGCCTTAAGGAATTAGTCAAAGTATAATTTGTTACATACAAGATACTATAATGATCTCAAGTCCAAGGATCACATGTACTACTATCACATTAGGAATTCCTATTGACAGGCGAGTAAAACTCCATTAGGTATTCCATAGCTAGTCACGTTCAGTGAACTTATTCTCCAATAAGCAGCTACATACTTGCTTTAGTGTCTCCACACAAATGACCATGAGATCAGTCATTCTCATCCAATGAGCAAGCAACATATGTACCAATCTATCCGGATTTACTAATCCCCTTTTTTAGTAATCCCACGATTGGGAACTATTTTAGTTTTAGAGCTTTCTAAGAATTTAGATCTCATTAGCATGATCATCATCATGATTCTAAAAGCATTGCTTAAAACTATGGGTTATTTACATATTATAAAAACAGCACCATGTAGATAATTATATGCCTTAAATGAATATTTTATTAATAAATAAATAAGATTGTTTACAAAGTATGTGCTTTGTCATCATACATGATTGGCTTGTATGCACACTACTATCATAAAGATCTTACAGGCTTGAAATTTGTCGTTAATCATATACAGTCTGGCAACTATACGAGTGTTCCCATAAGGGTACCCAAGGAAGGCGATGAAGATGTATCCCTCATTGTACAGGGGCAATCTAGGAAACCCAACCATAGTCCCCCCATTTGGAAGAGGGAAGGTAATCTCTCGTCACAACAACCTGCATTCAATAATTACGAGGACAGAAAGAGAAAATTTGAAAGAACGAAAAATCGGGTGTTCACTCCACTAGACGATTCTCTTGAAAACATGTTGGTGATGCTAATAGATCACAAGAAAATTACCGAACTGGCTCCACCTCTGGATCCAAAAAGAAAAAGATACAATCCTAGCCAAAGATGTTCTTACCATTTAGGATCTCCAGGACACGATACACAAGATTGTTGGTCCTTAAAGCATAAAATCCAAAACCTGATCAAAAACGGCGATATTGTGGTCCAATAACCTGACCATCCAAATGTCAACACCAACCTTCTGATGCCGCATGATACGGATGGAGTAAACATGATCGGGTCAGGAAGCGATGAAATGTATCCAAATCGTAAATACATATGAAGGATAGAGGATTACCCCCGAAGGAACAGAACAAATGTCCTAGAGTCAGAAAATTCGAAGGAGGGTATGACAATAATGCAAAAATTAGATGTGATCCAACATCAAGTAACTCTGCTAGCTAATCTGATAGTACGCCAACATCAGGATACAAGGCAGCATTTCACTCAACTATTAGAAAGCCAAGAGAAAGAGGAGGATATTCAGAATGTAAGCAGATCTCCTTCCAAGATCAGCCAGCTGAATGAAGAAGAGCAAAGCAGGTCGAATGGACAAGAAAGGTGGAATGATAAAACTACCAGAAGATCTCGACAAAGGAAAAATAGTCCAGAGGAATGCGAATTCCCAAAAAGGACATATCAAGAGACATTCCAAACACGAGCAAACCCTCGAAATACTACAGCACCGAGAGTCGGGGAGAGTCGACGGAGAAGGGTATTCACACCTTTGGGGGACTTATTGGAAAATATGTTGGCATTAATGGTTGCGCAGAGAAAGATTACTAAGTTGCTGTCTCCTACCAAACCCGAGACAAAAAGTTATGATGCCACAAAGATATGTCACTATAATTCTAACTCACCTGGACATGCAACTGAGGAATGTTGGTCTCTAAAGCACAAAATCCAGGACCTCATTGAAAATGGAAAACTACCGATAGAAGTCCCCATGACCAGAAAAATCAAAATGAAACTAAAGAGCTCAAGATGTCCACTCAAAACGGGCAGTTCAAAGGATGTGACGGTTATGAGCACCAATCCTGGCAGAACACAAGGTGGGCCAATCCTAATTCTGGGAATGACCGAGGAGATAAAAGAATCTCCCAATGAAGTTCATCCACTATCATCAAATATCTTGTTGCCCAAAGCCAACAACTACATTCCTGACCTTATCCTTCTGGAAAAGATGAGGAGGAGATACTGATCCTTCCCCGTATGGAAAAAACCCAAAAGGAAAGTTCTTTGCGAGAGATACAATATCAGTGCGAGGGGGATTTCATACTCAAATCCTCTCGATTCTATGAGGAAGGTGAAGGAGCAGATAAAGGGAAAGGTGGTGAAATTGTCAAGGAAGCCAACCCATCAAGGAACCTAGAGTTCATGCCTTTCTGCGATGAGTCTAGTTTAAGCCTCCTTAAGGGATATGCTGATTCAGGAGGCAATTAAGTTATGGCCGGGATTGAAGATATTCAGAGCCGAGAGGCAACCTCACAAGCCTCAAAGGCAACATAACCACAGACAACTGGACTATCAGGCCTCAGCTAGCCAAGAAGACGTAGATCCAGAGGAAAGTTGCGAGTTCCAAGGGATGTTGGGACGTTAGCACTTGTTTAGCCTTATGCCTTTTCCATGCATATAAAAAAAATTAAATAAAAAAAATCCAAAAATCAAACCATTTCGGCAAAACACGAACTACGAATGACCTGATCTCCCTCCACCACCCGGGAGTACGTAGGCAACCATTTCTGGTGCGGTCAAACCAAACAAAAAAATCAAAAACCCTCGAATCCCAACACAAAAATTCAAAAACCTATCAAACCAAACTCAAACCCCAAAAGAGACACTTCTCAAGCCTCTCACACAAAAACAGGAACTACGAACGACCTGATCTCCTTACACTCGAAAGTACGTAGGCAGCCATTCATGGTGCGGTTTGACCTTCAAGAAAAAACAAAAACCCAATAAAAAAAAAACCAGTCCCAAGACACCGAAACCAAATTCTATCGAACCTCCTGGTCAACAGTCCCCGTTAAGGAAAATCAAAGTTAGTCTCTGAACCCGTAGATAAGTGGAATAACAGTGCCAACATGGCATCTCTATGAAGATAGAGGAGTAGCTGCAAGCTCCTAACCCTCGGTCTCCATACAAGCCAGAACATCCACTGCAATCTGCATACTATGGCCTTGTCTCTCTCAGCAAAAGCGGTATCCCGAGCAATTGAAACCTCCTGAATCTCCTCAAAGGCTGCATCTCTAACAGAATGGATCTCATCTCTCTTCTTAATGCTGCATCCTGTGTAGGTTGAACCTCGTCTCTAGCGCCGAAAGCTGTATCTCTGCCAAATAGGGCTGTCAACATCAACACCCTAACCTAATCCCTCTCAAAGATCATCCGAGCTAGTGACTCAACGATAGCTAGATCTGTCCCAACAAGGATGTTCGGAGGGTCACTAACTAAAGCCGCTGTTAAACCGGTAAACAAATCATCCTCAGTGGGAGAATCAGGATCCTCTATAGGTTCCTCCTCATCAGAATCAATACCCGGAGCTGACTGGACAGCCGCAGCCAATGCGATATTGGACTCCAACCATGCCAAATACTCTAGAGAACGATCTGGATAGCTAGTAGAGAAATCAGCCCTCTCCCTACGAGTCAACACTCATCAGACCTGGTAATCCATAGCCCCCTCAAAGTGGTGAATGCTATGAAACTGATCAAGCTGGCCCATGACTGCCAGCAGATGATACGTGGTAACCCCTCTCAAACCCGCCAGGGGAAGATAATCCATGCCAATTGCATAAGTGATAGAGATGTAGGGGAACTCAGCCCTGAGCATGGCGAGATCGAAAAGGGGTGCTCGATCTCCGTTAAAAAGGTCGACTATGATGCCGCATATGAACACTCCACTTGCTAGAAGGAGTACGACAGGGCTGTCTCAGGGGTAAAGCAGTACCCATGATTTCTGAAAGTGCCGATCAGACTCTAAAGTGTCATGAACCATACATACAGCAGAACAACGCTACCTTTGAAAAATTCCCTCTGGATAGGTACTGCAGAAAGTAGCTGACCTCAGAGTCTTGGCTAATATCATAGGCAGAATCGTACAACCCAGTCTGAGGGCGCTAACCACTACCATCAAGCCAGTATCTAAGTGTTCCATATATAGGGGCATGTACAGATAAGCAGTGATGCACATCAATAACACATCCACTCATGCAGACTATCGCTCATCTGCCCGTAGAGGTCCAAACTACCAAAGCGATCAATGGACACTACATGTCCGGCAGTAACCTCCTCAGTGACGAAGTTGTGTCTCAAACCAATCATGGCCATGAATGGTCGTCTTATGTCATTAATGGCTGTCCTGGCATGGGGCAAAGCTAATGCCAAACCCGTAAGAAGCTCATAATCCTCCAGCATAGGAGTCAACTCGTGAAGGCCAAACATGAAAAGCCTACACTCAAGATTGATGACACATATTGAGAGGACTCGACAGCACCTCAATATTGTTCCATCAAATCCAGAGCAAATCTCAAAAGGAAGAGACATCGAAACATTAAGACGACCAGTCACAGGGATGAAATGTCAATCATTATAGGATGCAACCTATCAGTAACTCATCACTCCCGATGTAGGAGAAGACTTGATCTTTTTCGACCCACAGAAGCACATGGGCTACCATCGTGGCAAAGTTGATCTCATACCCGATGACATGTTCCCTGAACAAAAGGCTACGGATTAAAACTCACATATCAAACCAAATTCGATCAACCATCACAAGCCCTTGAGTCCAATTCATTGGAGTCCAAAGGCATCTCGACATCAATCGTCAAAGTTGGAACAACCACGCAGCGATATATCAAGCATAAACATCTGCAAGGACCTTCGAAGAGCTGAAGCCTCAATCTAAAACCTTCATCAAACCAGAAGAAAGGTCATCAAAGCGAATTGCTCCTATAAATTAAAAATAATGATTGGGGCATCTAAGTATTAAAGCCAAAATCCACTACCTGTTCACCATAGGGGTCATGCTGTACAAAAGCTCTTGCGATCTCAGCATCTTATCAGCCCATTTGTCAAACATACAACAAAGCAATCACCCCAGATGATAAGCAAGACTGGGGCAATTTCAGAATCGGCGACAACCTGATGTTGGGGCCCTTATAACAAGACTGGGGCAATTTTAGAATCGCGACAATTCAACACTAGGGCATTTATTAACCATTCAATGAAAATGCACCAGTCGGCACCATCAGCATGGTCCATCATCATCCAAGCTTCCATTATTGGTGATCCGGTATGATCAATCGGTCTTTTCCAATCATAATTTTTTTAGAATACTGTGATCCACTAATAAGATACAACTCTTTTATCTCTTTATCTGCTTTCAACTTCCAGTTACATGTATTGGCAAGGGTATACATGTTAAGTACAGATAAATCTTGCGTTAGAATCTTGGAAAAAGGTTTTAAAATGGAAAAAGATTTTTTGCTTAACTTGTTATAAATTGGATTAATTTCGATAAGCGCCCGTGGAGCGAGAATCATGAGAACGATCAGAGGATTAAGACTATTCAACCTTATGATTAGGCACGATGTCCTAGTTCGAAGCACTTTTTAGAGCAAACTTGACCTCATATACATGTCTGCATTTTGCGATTGACCTGACTCTTAGTGGTGGGGTATGAAACTATGACGACAAGGATGACAATTAGTAGCCAGCCTAATGTCTCGAATCGTGGCCTGGGTTACTTGAGTTATTAAGCCTGAAGGGTGTCTTTACACCTGGTGCCCTAAAGCCATCTAGTTTGGGAGCCACCGGCCCAACGCTCATTACATGGGTAACTTAGTGCCTAAGAAAACAAGTATTACAAGAAGAAGAAGGAAAAACCTGAGCAGATCCGAATCGTGGCCTAGGTTACTCGAGTAATTAAGCCCGAGGGGTCTACACCTGGTGCCTTGAAGCCATCTGGTTTGGGAGTCACCGGCCCAACACTCGCTACACGGGTAATTTAGAGCCTAAGAAAACGAATCTTGTACAAGCTTAGGTGAGGATCAAAAAAAGTATACCGCCTAACTTGTCTCGAAGTGTGGCCTTTGTTACTTGAGTTAGTAAACCCGAAGGGGTGTCTTAACACTTAGTGCCCTAAAATCGTTTGGTTTAGGAGTCATTAGTCCAAAACTCGTTACATGGATAACCCTGAATAGCCTAAGAAAATGAGACAAAGTTAAGAGAGGAAAACAAAAAAAATTTACAAGATGAGAATGAGATCATCTAGAGTCATAGAAGAGAAACCCCTGCTAAGGGTTGCGTCACACATAGGGCGCATGCCATATGATGTTAATCTTGTGAAGAGCAGTGTCTAGAGCGAAGATGAGGTGTCTCTGATGGAGGGAGATAAGTCTTTTGAATCTAATCTTACCCATGAAAACTAACCATGAATACCTAAAAGTTTTCTTGTGATGTCATAACTTGTCAAACGAAAATTCTGATTCCTTTAAGAAAACTTCATTTCAAGATCTTTTAAAGCTTAGTGAATACAAGCATTCAATTTCATAAACTTTAACTTCAAATGCCTCATTCACAAGATCATACCAATCCCGGCGGCCCGGGCATCAAGCTTTTGGCGCATTTTATTATTTGTCTAAATGTGCAGGATATTGCTCACCATGGACATTGTCAACAAAGAGAGTTTTTTCTGTGAACCCCAGTAACAACCTACGAAAGGGTTGGGGTCGATCCATGAAATGGAAAGGATCTATGGCGAGACCAAGTTCCTCATCAAAAGAAAAGGGAGAATTCCTAAAAGAAATTCAAGGCGACATCAGCTGTCCCTCCACTAAAAGGAAAAATCCTCAACAGAGTCCTTAAATCGGGAAGAACAGATGCTCAATGACAAAAGACTTGGCAAATGAAATCTGCATCATCAAACGTGTCAACCTGTGCCAAGTCCTCATCAGTCGAGGCTTCTACACTGAAGATCAAATCTAAGCAATAAAAGAATGGGCTACATCTTCCAGAACGTCAGCATCACCCGGGTCATCAGCCAAGCCAGCATCCAACCCAGCAAGGCCACAAGTAAAGAGCTTGCCCCTCTTCATGCTCAATGATCAGCCGTTGGCACAACCCAGCGAAGCATCAAAAATAGTCCGGTGATATTCCGCCATTGAAGGTAACTTTAGCAAAGGTCAGATTGCTTGACACTATCATTCGCTGGCCCAACCCCAGCAAAACATCAGGAATGGTTCGATGGCAGAAACAGTATATCAATACATCCCCACAGAGGGCAGATGATGGAATCTGTTATACAAATACTTAGAAGGGGCGTTGAGAAGGATCCGGTGATGTAGACCGTGGAACGCTACTTCAACAAAGATATCAGGATATCTCCTAATAAAGCCATCAGTGTTTGGACCACCAGAGGGACCAGCTCCAAACCCATATCCAGAAAATAGCATCCCCTACGAGATCCCCACCAGAGATGACATATGAAAGGGGTACATCTAAACCTGTGAATGACAAAAAGAGCCATGCAAGAGTTAGAGCTGCTAAGCCTATCAAAATTCATACCTGAAAAGAAACTCCTGATCACCTCAGAAAAGGGTGAGGTATGGTTCTACATCAATTCAATTAAGCATATGCATTCACCTAGGACAAATTAAAATCATCATATCATGTCTGGTCTGCACATGTGCAACAAGAGCTATATCAGCGCACATCTCCATTAAAACATTAGGCATACATACCTAGTAAAGTCAAAAATGCATACACATTAATTACACAAACTCAATGAAAGAGTCTGCTACCGCTCGAGTAGGCATCGGGATAGTCCAATGATCAACCATTGTCCCTACCATTAGGGTAGGCACTGTTGCAAATTATCGGTGTAAGTTATCATAAGGATAGGCATCGGGAGCACCCACTGAGATAACTCGACAAAAGAGATATATCCCTATCAGAGGAGCCTTCAGAAATATACAACGGCATCAGCCAAGCCTAATAGTATCGACAAATTGGGGAAACCATTAGTCTTAAAACCAAGATAACAACAAAGGCTATCATAAAGAACGTCATCCCTAGCAGAAATGTGGGAAACATGTCAGTTCATCCTCATCAAACAAAGCATCGGCAACAACGATGGAAATCAAACCGTTCAAGTCAACACCAGCATAGACATCAGTAACATTGATGAAAGTCAGCCGTTGAGATCAGCCCCAACACAGGCACTGGAAAAAGGTAAGCAATTTGCTATGCGATTTGCAATGCGATCTGCGATGCGATATGCGATGCGATGCGATTGCGTTGTGATTTGTGATGCGATATACGAAGTGCGAATTGCGATTTGCGAAAACATGTTAACATTCATTGCATTGCAATTTGTATCATTAATATCTTATCATATTTCAAGTGTCTAGCAATCTTTATCCTTTTCATTCCATTGCATTACATAAACATGATAAAGAGGGGCATCTGTAGCCACTCAAAATTTTGTGTCCCTGTTACTAACACTGCAGGAGGGCAAGGCCGTCTCTTCAAGTCAAATCTGGTCACCAATACCGGTCCTTCAACTGAAATTCTATCCCCAATATCGGTCAACTTAAATTCGATCCCCAATATCGGCCAACTCAAATCTGATCCCCAATATCAGTCAACTTAAATCCGACCCCCAATATCATTCAAGCAATGCAAATTCGGTCTCAATATCGGTCAACCAATTCAGCCCCGGCAGCAACCTAGAAAGTCAAGGTCAGCCCCAGCAGCAACCCGGGAGGTACAAGTCAGCCCCGACATCAGCCCGGGAAGTCAGGTCGACTTCAGACATAAACTTGAAGCATCACAACAACTCTAGAAGAAAACCTGGAATGACCACGTCAGCCACTAGGGGTGTAAACGGATATATACGGATTCGCATACAGTAGTATCCGTATCCGTTTATTTGCGGATATCTTTAAACCGAATACGGATAATATTCGCTTTTTTCCGAATACGAATAATATCCATTTTTTTTTTCGAATACGGATGCGGACGAATACGAATTTTCCGGTTACCATTTATAGTCTTAACTATAACTAAAATAAAAAAATAATGAGTTTTAAAATATAGTTTATTAATGAATGAATTTTAATTTATTTATTTTTAATAAATATTTAAATACAATAATTAATATTCTTAATTATAATTCAAATAAGTTTTTATCATTTTTGAAATCCTAAATTTCAATACTACTTATTAATGTTTAGATGTCCAATACTGTAGTGTGTATGAATATTTATAATTTATAATTAGATTCAAAAGTTTACATTAAAATTTAATTGTTTTTTCTCAAATATTTGATTAAAATTTTAATAATATGTTTATGGGAATTTTTATTTATAATTTATTCTCAATACATAGATTACAATGTACATAGTTATAAAAAGTTTATTTTATTTCATTATATTTATGGAGAGTGCGAGTTATAATATATATGTGACAACTGACAACTAGCTAATCCAACTTCATCCAAAATTTACTTTGGATTTGTTTTAAATATTTGGATTTCTAATTTTTAAATAGTTGGGCAAATGAAAGTGATAAATACTCACTCCACTCGAAAATTCATAAACGTGAATTAATTATTCAACCCCTTCTAGATTAATTCTAAATTAATCCGGACTTAATACATTTTAACAATAAAATTATATTGTTCATTGTTCCCGTCTCCCAACATTGCAAGTAAGTTTTGAAAGTAAAAAACTTATAACAAGCTAATAACTATAGTTTTGTTTTTTTAATATGTAATTTTCTTGGTAAATAATACATTTTAACTATTTTAACTTTATAATAGTAAAAATCTATTAACTATATTTAAATCAATTTATTAATATTAAAATAAAAATGTTATTTCCTACTTTTTAGAAGTGAAATGATATATTTTTAAAGTAATTTTCGTATAATAGTGAAAACTAATTATTATATAAGGAATGTCACTTTAAAAAAACTATTTTACTTATTATATAATATATAAGTTATTTGGATACGAATTTCGGATAGGGATCCGAATTCAGATATTTGCTATCCGTCGGATATATTAACGGTCGGATGTTAAACGAATACGAATACGCCTATATCCATATTCGTATCCGTTTATTTACGGATACCTTTAAGCCGAATACGGATATATCTATTTTTTTCGAATACGAATAATATTCGCTTTTTTTCAAATACGGATGCGGACGGATACGAATTTTTCGGTTACCATTTACAGCCCTATCAACCACAGAGGCAACACTGGGGACAAACAGACTCAAATGGGATCCAAGTCTTGGAAACAGCTCCCGGAAGTCAACCAGAGGCCATGCCGACACTAGAGGCAACTCCGAGAGGGTCAAAACGATCATTTTACCAACTCTCAGCCGATTCGATCAAACTCAAGTCGAATTGATGCCTCCAAAGTCAGAATGAACCGCAACGATAATCCCGAGTGCAAACAGCACAAAACGGCTCAACGGACACACTGCGGGGAAACAAAGACCTAGACATGAACCCATCTATTTGGGCTTTAAAAGGGTTAAATCCTATGTCATTGCAACACTCTCGGCGAGGGCTTTTCGGAAAGATATAGCACGCCTCAAACGGACGCTCCGATCAAAAGTATGAAGTTTCGAACCTAACATCGCATTGTTCGGCATGCATGCACTTCGAGACGACAAAGTCGGGCATGTGGGCCCCACCTTGGGGAGCCGCACCTCTACCTGCGGCAGCAACAGGTAGAGTGGAGGCTCCCTAGCCTATAAATAAATGTGCACCCCCTCATATTTCTTAATTCGAAAACGCAGCGAAGCTCTGCCAGTTTAATTTTTTGACTTTTACACCTTTTCCAAACCCAAATTTTTCACTCTAACACGTAGATATACCCATATACTACCACATATCAGAAAATAACCGATAGATTTGGACGTATAGAGCCTACGATTTGGAAAAAAGCCCGTGTAGCAGTCCATTGTAAGTATTTTCACGATCAGAAAGTGAATATTACTTCTTCGTACTTTTATACACTTGCACGTTAAGTTTTGTTTTCTAAAAATGCCCGGAACTTAGTTCTGTGGCGTTTTCGTCAAAATTTGGTACATTTTTGTACATAAACTGATTTTCTGGCATTTCTACAACTCGAATTGACGATCCGTCAGCTCCAACAGCTTCAATGCACTAACACACACGTTCTGGCAACTTCGCCGGACTGGCTTATCTTCCCAGTCCAAGTTTGTCCCTTTTTGTATATATTTCACTGTATATATACTAACATATTTCAATTTTGTCAAGCCCAGATATCAAATCCGAGGTAATTTACTGCTTTTATATATATTTACGCATATATGAGTGATTTTCACCATCACTGGTCCTCATATCAGTCTTGGTTGACTACATTTCTGCCAATATATATATCTATATATATATATATATATATATATTTTAATTTTAGTCCAGGCACCGGCGTGAAAACTCATCACCCTTTATACTGCTTTTGCACTCTTCGCCATACTGGGTGATCTCCCCAGTCACTGGTTAACTATTTTTATGCAATTTCAATTCTATTCTGGGCACCGGCGTGAAAACCTATCGCCCTTTATATTATTTTTGCACTCTTCGCCATACTGGGTGATCTCCCCAGTCACTAGTTGACTGCTTTTCTGCAATTTACATTTCAGTTCGGCCTGGATTATTCTGTGGCCTTTTTACTGATTTTATATATATTTATGCATATATAAGCAGCCTTCACCATCACTGGTCCTCTTCCTAGTCTTGGTTAACTACGTTTCTGTCAATATATAGATACATATATATATTTCAATTTCAGTTTGGGCACCGGCGTGAAAACCCATCGCCCTTTACAACTTTTATATATATTTGTGTATATATATATATATTGCTTTATTTGCTCATTTTATTCCATTGCAGCTGTAAATATTCATCTTATATGAATTGGTGTTGACATATCTGTGGGCTTACTAGATTTATTTAAATCTCACCAATTCTTGTTTAAAACGGTTCAAAACCTCCAAACTAAACCAGGAAGCTAGAATGGCTGAGATTTCCTTAAATCTAGCTTTCTTTCTAGTTTCAGCTTCAAAAGCAATCTCGCGTCCCTTAGATCACTATCTAGTGGGAATGAGACGCTTCGGCCGTGTGGACCGGGATTTACTGAATGAATCCTCGGTTCTGTTAATTTTGGGATATTTATCTGTTTCTGTACAAATTTGAACTGTGTAGGTTTTTGGCTACTCATATGTGAGCCTAGAAATCGTGGGATTCATGATCAAAACGATCGGAATCTGATTCCCACGATGGACAAACTCTGATTTACAAATGTACCTTGCCAGTTTTTCTGTAGAAATGTACATGTAAACAGACCTTAAAACGGTTATCCGAATTTAAGGCCTCAATATAATGAAAAAAATGTTGATTGTCGTGTCAGCGTCCCTCCGATGGTTTTTATACCCATAAGGAGACCGACACTTGTATATTCTGTGGTCGAGAATGCTTCGAAGCCCGACAAATCACCATTCACATGCAACCTTAAGGCTATAATAAAATTAAAAGTATCAACAGGCTTCAATTCCTATGTTAGCGTAAGAGTTTGATAAACCATCTTTTAAAACAGCATTTTTAATTCAATCAAAAGGAAAGCTTTTGGAAATCCAATTAAATGCTTTTGCAAATCAAATCAAAGACTGATTTTCAAATCAAATCAAACCCTTCGTATATAGGTTCAACGAAGCAAAGCACTACTTTTAATCAATCAAATCAATAGGCCCAATTTTCAAATAGCATTCACTCACGCATTCCAATTTTAAAGGGAAATATTAAAAAGATGCGGTACCGTGTTTACACGGGAGTCGTGGGGTGCCTAACACCTTCCCTACACTTAACCAAGCCCCCGAGCTCAAACTTTATTTTCAAAGATCAAGTTTCAACAGTGTCCAGCAATTGGGCCTCTTTCAAACAAAACTCGGTTGAGTTGATACAACCATTTCAAATCTACCAACTGGTGACTCTGTAAAACGTTCAAATCGTCGACATGATACATGTTGGCCTTTCTCCTAAAAAAATCCTTCAAAACCTTTTTTCTAAATAAAAAGAGTGAGGGTAGAGAGAACTTAGGAAAAGAGATTAAAAGATCCGGGTTGTAAGAAACTTAGTAAATTCGAGGTGGCGGATTTATAAGAAAGTTAAACTTGAGGGCAAAAAGAAAGAATCCATTATAATCTAATCTAATTAACAAGAATTTCCCGCTCACCCTAATAAACGATCAGGATCATCCAAAGTTTTGGATAAATCTCACCGTCCATTATATCCTCTTTAACTTCAAAGGAAAAAAAAATTGTTCTCTCTCACTCTCAGATCCTCCTCCGTTCTTTTTCCTCCCGAGCTCGCCCTCTGCCTCCTCCATTCTCTAGCGCCGGCAATCTCTCCTCCCCTTTTTCTTCGTACGTAGTGCCGGAGGCACGGGTAGTACGGCTAGTTCATTATAAGAGTCTTACAGAGAGTTGGATACGAGGGCGAGAGCTCAGTTCTGCACTTCTTTTACAGTTCTGCACTTCTGCTTCACTAATCATTTAGCCAAGGCTGCCAAGCAAAACACTGGTCCGCGAGTCAAGCTCTTCTCAGCGCCACCTAGGCTCATCTTCTCGGCCTTCGCCCTTTGCGCATATGAGATTTAGAAGGTAACAAATGTAGGGCTTTTTATTTGATAATTTAAATTTTGTAATTTGTTTAAATTTGCTATTGGCTGTGGACTTAAGGATTTGGGGTTAAATCCAATTCAATTTATTTGATGTATTCGTTGTATTGGACTTAAGAGGCAGCTAATTAGTGTTTTTTTGTTTGATAATTTTATAATTTTTAGGGCTTTCTCTCTTCTTTTTTTCTTTTTTTATTCTGTTAAGAGTTGGAGTTAAATCTGTTATGGACTATGTTGGGGTTAAATCTGATGTATTTAACTTTTAGGACTTAAGAGTTGGGGTTAAATCTGTTGTTGGTTGTTGTATTTTTTTTGTGGACTCGGTCCTCCCTGTTCCTTGAAAAATTCAACCTTTGTTTGGACAAACATGTTATGAAAATGACAACATAAAAGAACAAACTTGACAAATAGTCAAAATTATAACTCAGGAAAAAATATGTTGAAAATGACGTATTTGAAACTATTGATAATGAAGATATCTTAGAACATTTTCAAGCTATGAGGTCTAGGAGGATAACATTGTAATTTTTAAACATTATTATGATTAGTTTATATTTTCTTTATTTAACTTTAACAAAAAAAAATCAGCACCAGCTGAAATTTATTTCTGAATCCGCCCCTCACGGTAATTACACATGAAAAACTTGTACCAACGGTTATTTAAATATCTTAGACAATGCCTTAATCATGTGATATTATTGAATAAACGTATATTTGGCTGTGCTCTATACTCATCAAAAGTCTAGTAATCTTATAGTCTTAATCAAATATATTTACAATGTATTCAATTTATTTTGATAATACTTAATTGAAAAAATATGTTGCATCTATATCACGGGCTTCACGTAAGGTACGTGGCCTTGTACTGTTAGGCCATGTTTGTTTGCAAGGATTATAATTCGAAAATTATAATTCATGGAATTATAATCTAAGACTATTAATCCTAGGATTAAATAGTCCTAGTCACATGTTTGTTTTTTATGGGATTATTCAGGGGTTAACTTAAAATAATTCCATGTTATGTTTGTTTTTTTCAGAATTAATTAAAGGATTGGATAAAAAAATATCGTTTGTACTATTATACTCTTACCAATAATAACATATTTTAAACTATAATTTAAACTTATTTATACATCAAAAAATAAGGAAAAATTAATTAGAAAATTGTAAATAAGTGGTTATATTATTCAGTAAATATTATTTATTTTGAGTGGGGGTGGGGGTGGGGGTGGGGGCAGGGCGGGGTAGGGTGAGGGCGGGGGGTGGGGTGGGGGTGGGCAGGTGGGTGGCGTGGGGCGTGGGGCAGGTGGGGGTATACATAATCAGTAAATATTATTTTTTTCTGGGGATGGAGGTTGGGGTGGGGGTGGGGGCGGGTTGCGGGTGGCGGGGTGGGGTGGCGGTGTATACATAATCAGTAAATGTTATTTTTAATATTAGTGGGGTGGGGTGGGGTGGGGTGGGGTGGGGTGGGGGTAGGGGTGTATACATAATCAGGAAAAAAAAATTTAGTGAGGGTGGGGGGTGGGGGTGGCGAGGTGTATACATAATCAGTAAAAAAAAATTGGGTTGCCGGTTATTAATAACGGAGACTACAGGATATGATGGTCATTTTAAAAAAAGATTGAAGTTAATTTTTTCTAGCAAATTTTAATCCCAAATGGTAGGGATTATAATACAAAGTAGAACATGATATTAAATACTTCCTCATCTTAAGTGATAGACACATAATTCATACATTTTATTATCCCTAATTTTGTCCTTTTAATTATATTAGTTTATTAAATTAATATGTTTTATTTTATTTTGTAGGGTTTAATATTTATTGCAATAAAGTCAAAATCTTGGTGATCAAGTAATATTTAATGCTCTTATTCATGTAAGAAATATCCAAGAAGAATCCTACAAGGAGAAGGAAAGAGGTGGAACAATCTTGGTGTGCAAGTCAAATCCAACAAGAGAAAGAAAAGTCTATCTAGAAGATCTCTTTGAGAAGTTGATTGCCACTAGAAAGTTAAAACCTACATGGGAACAAAAGTGTCTAAGTTCAATGTATCTAAATTAAGACACAAAGTTATTTTCCCTATAAATAGGTCTTTTGTTTTAGAGATGAGGATTAGGTATTGTATTAGTTTAGGTTAGGAGTAGAAGTAGATTAAATTACTTCTTTATTATACACTTGTTGAAGAATCATCAATAAAGGGAGTTTTTTTATTTTATTTCTTCTTCTTTATTTTAGTTAGTTATTTTATTTTTAATGTCTAGTTAATTTTTTTATATCTAGGATGAAGATGAAATTAAATAATTATTCATGATAATATTTTTCATCTCTTCTATTATTTATGCCTTTATGTTTAATTGATTTCGCCTTCATATTTCGTTATTGAAATACCTTCGTTTTACAGTTCATATGTGATTTTAAATTAATTAAGAGGTTTTGATAGATTATTGTTAAGATATGAGTTTTTCATAATCCATGCTTGCTCAAAGAAGTTTTGATGGGTTATAGTTAATCCTTAAATTTTCATAGTCTATGCTTGCCCACGTTAATTATAAAATTATTAAATTAAAGGGAAGGGAGATCAAAATCATAAATAAGTTATAAAAATAGAATAGATTGAATTATATGTTATGTTTATTATTTAATGGATTCGGATTCCTAGATTGTTTCCTCATTATTAGTTTTTATATTCTAATTAATCAACTCTCAATATTTATTTCTAATTCGCCTAAAATAGATATTAAGGATATATTAAAATTAATCTAGTCTCTGTGGGTTCGACCTGTACTTGCCAGTTCTTCAACTTGATACTGTGCACTTGCAGTTACATATTTTTATCACATCAAGTTTTTGGCGCCGTTGCCGGGGACTAGACTTAATTTTATATTCCTTAATTTTTATTTATTCGAGTTAGTTTATTTTTCTATTTTTTTTTATTGTTTTTAGGATTATCGAAGCGGATCAACAGTACGGAAAGACAAGACTATTACTGCGCTTTTCCTGGTATTTTGTATCTTAACTAAAAAAAAAAAATTAAAAAAATAAGTAGCTTAGTTTTTTGTTTTTTTTTTGTTAGTTAGAAAATTAATTGTCGCATTCATGCATTCACTCACGTAGAGCACATCCTATTTAGGTTTTTTATTTTATTTTATTTTATTTAACCCTAGAATTAGGATTCTTATTTTATTTTTATTTTTATTTTTTTTGTGACTTTCGTGGTTAGTTGTTTATTTGTTTTGTGATTTGTGGAAAAATGAATTCTTATTATAGTTGGAATAATAATTTTACTTGGAATCAAGAACCCTATGAAAATTTTAATACACACCAAGTAAATCAATTTTTTTCAACTTATGAAAATCCTTATCTAAGTTCATATCCATATCCATATCCATATTCGGATCCAGAACCTCAATATCCACAAGAACTATCAAATGAAGAAGAGGAAAGACTTAGTGTCTTAGAGAAAACTATGGAAGTTTTAATAGAAAATCAATTTAGCGTGGATCAAGCTATATCTCGTCTAGAAATTCAAATGAGTCAATTAACCACCATAATAAATAAACAAGAGGTGGGTGAATTTTCTAGTAACTCTGAGGTTAATTTTGAAAATCTTGATAGTTGTGAAAATAATGAGAAAAATAAAAATTTTGTATTCAATTCTACACAGTTTGAGTCAAGCGAATTTGAGGAATCTAAAAATTATGAGTCTATGCCTAAAATTGATCATGTCACATTTAATGAGTCGGTTGAAAAAGTCTATAAGCCCAAAGTTCTGTGCCCTAAAAGACTTATTCCAAAAAAATCACCTAGTGATTTTTTGGACCAACCCATTAAAGTAAATATGATCCAAGAGTTGTCTATGACCCAAGAAACAATTGAAAATAGACTTTTGGTTGAAAAAGATCCAATTGATTTTTTCTTAAATCATCTTCACCAAAATTGGAATGAATCTGAATATTTAGATAAGGTCAATGAGCTGTTGAGATCCACTACAAATAAGTCAACTAAACTAGAACATGTATGTGAATCAATTCTTCCATCATTTGAACATGTTAGTGAAAATTTTCTTGAGGTACATTTTAAGCATAATTCTGATGAAAATTATAACTATTTTCAATTTTTTAGACCTCTTGAAAATAATAAAAAGTTCACACTCACTTGTCCATTTGTATCATTCATTTCTAGTCACATACTTTTTAAGATTTATAAAATTCGTAGGTATGTACATTTGTTTTCCTTCTCACCACATTTTCTTGCAGAATAAATGCCCCGCATACAAGGTACAATTCTTTCACATCTTTGTTCTATTTTCTTAATTTGCATACATTGAGGACAATGCATGATTTAGGTATGGGGGGGAGTTTGTTTGTATTATTGTAATAGATATATATGTTTTTTTAGGAAAATATTGTTAAACAAAAAAAAATTGAAAATTTTGTTTGACTTTTTATGGATTGAATTTATTCTAATAAGTGTCCATGGAGTTAAAAGTCATGAGTAAGATTGAAAGATTTAGAATTCTTAAATCTTTGATGAGGTACGAAATCTTAGTTTGAAATACCATCTGGACTAAAATTGATTTCAAAAGTATTTTTGCACTTCACGATCGCACTAACTCTTAGTTGTGGATATAAACTATGATTCGAGTAATTTAAAAAAAAAAGAGAAAAAAAAAAGAAAAAAATGGAAAAAAAGAAAAAAAAAGAAAAAGAAAAAAATTTAAAAAAAGGGGGAAAAAAATAACTGCTTCAATGTCCATTGAACGAAATAACTGGGTATCCAAGCCTTAGGAAGCATCGATATTCACGCTGAAAAGTGTGATGGATATAAGCAGCTTGACTAGTCTAATTTTGTGGCCTTTGTTACTCGAGTTAATAAGCCCTTAGGGGTGTCTCTACACCTAGTGCCCTAAAATCAACTGATTTGGGAGTCATTGGTCCAACGCTCGTTAAATGAGTAACTCTGAAAAGCCTAAGAAAATGAGACATTGCACAAGTCAAAAAAGAAAAGAAAAAAAAAATTTTAAAAAAAGAGAGAAAAAAAGAAGAAAAATGAGTTTGCTTGATTTTCATGGTAAAATCCTTACTAAGAGTTATATCATACACACATGCATGCATCACATGGAATTAGTATTATGAAGGATGGTGTCTAGAATGAAGATTGAATATTTTTGATAAGGTGAAAGTGTGATTTTGAATTTAATTTTGCTTATGTATGCCCATGGATATTTAAAAGTTTTAATTCAATTTCATAACTTGTTGAACTCCAAAATATTTTTAAATTTTGTAGGTATATTCACTGCAAACCCTCACGAGACACAACTCGTCCACTTGGGGTAACCTTGGGGTTTAAAGGCTTATTACACATGCTAAGTGCAATCGTGTCTCCTACGAAAATGGGATAGTATAATTTTTATTTTTATTTTATTTTATTTTTATTTTACTCGAGGACGAGCAAAAGCTAGGTATGGGGGTATTTGATAGACACATAATTCATACATTTTATTATCCCTAATTTTGTCCTTTTAATTATATTAGTTTATTAAATTAATATGTTTTATTTTATTTTGTAGGGTTTAATATTTATTGCAATAAAGTCAAAATCTTGGTGATCAAGTAATATTTAATGCTCTTATTCATGTAAGAAATATCCAAGAAGAATCCTACAAGGAGAAGGAAAGAGGTGGAACAATCTTGGTGTGCAAGTCAAATCCAACAAGAGAAAGAAAAGTCTATCTAGAAGATCTCTTTGAGAAGTTGATTGCCACTAGAAAGTTAAAACCTACATGGGAACAAAAGTGTCTAAGTTCAATGTATCTAAATTAAGACACAAAGTTATTTTCCCTATAAATAGGTCTTTTGTTTTAGAGATGAGGATTAGGTATTGTATTAGTTTAGGTTAGGAGTAGAAGTAGATTAAATTACTTCTTTATTATACACTTGTTGAAGAATCATCAATAAAGGGAGTTTTTTTATTTTATTTCTTCTTCTTTATTTTAGTTAGTTATTTTATTTTTAATGTCTAGTTAATTTTTTTATATCTAGGATGAAGATGAAATTAAATAATTATTCATGATAATATTTTTCATCTCTTCTATTATTTATGCCTTTATGTTTAATTGATTTCGCCTTCATATTTCGTTATTGAAATACCTTCGTTTTACAGTTCATATGTGATTTTAAATTAATTAAGAGGTTTTGATAGATTATTGTTAAGATATGAGTTTTTCATAATCCATGCTTGCTCAAAGAAGTTTTGATGGGTTATAGTTAATCCTTAAATTTTCATAGTCTATGCTTGCCCACGTTAATTATAAAATTATTAAATTAAAGGGAAGGGAGATCAAAATCATAAATAAGTTATAAAAATAGAATAGATTGAATTATATGTTATGTTTATTATTTAATGGATTCGGATTCCTAGATTGTTTCCTCATTATTAGTTTTTATATTCTAATTAATCAACTCTCAATATTTATTTCTAATTCGCCTAAAATAGATATTAAGGATATATTAAAATTAATCTAGTCTCTGTGGGTTCGACCTGTACTTGCCAGTTCTTCAACTTGATACTGTGCACTTGCAGTTACATATTTTTATCACATCATTAAGCTATTTTATAATCCCGGGACTAATAGTCCCGAGCTCAAATTTAAAAACAAACAAGACATTTGGGATTAATAGTCCTATCCCAAGTGTAATTCTTGTAAACAAACATAGCTTTAGTTATAAAGTTTAGTATTTTAAAACTTAAAATTATCAATATTAAATAAGAATCTTCTTATAAATTTAAATTTTATTTATTTTTTTGATATTAAAGCAACAAAAAAACAAAAAAGGGATGCACTAAAATTAAATACGAAAATAAGTGAAAAGTAATTTTATTTGTTTCACCAAAAAAGTTTGAATTGTAAAAAAAATTATTTTTTATGTTGACAATAATATAAATAATATAATATTTTAAAGTTTATTATCATAATTATTGTAATATAAAGTTTATAATCATAACTTAATTATCACGTTACCATAATTTAGCTAAGAACTTATTATTTAAGGGTGAATATTGGGAAAAAATACAGGTTAAGTATAACAAAATTTATAATTGAGAGTGTGGGATTGAGTAGTAATATTTTGATATTTTAATTATTTTCCCTTTTATCCCATATGAAACCTAATAATGTAATTTAAAAAATTCACTTGAACCGACTACAAGATCGAGAACTCGCGGTTCAACAAAAATATAAGTCGTTCTAAAAGTCTCGCCTCATACACAGCTTTATATGTTTTATTTGTGCACAATCTGTCAAAACTACGTCGTTTTGACATATTTATTTTTGATTTCTAATTTGGGATGAGAAGTTTGTTACAAATCTACCAAAACGACGTAGTTTTGACAGATTGTGCACAAATAAAATATGCACAAATGTGTATGACCATATTTCCCTATTAAAAAAACACACATTACTTTAGTTTCGTATGTAAATTTTGAGTTTTTGGTATTTGATATATTAAAAGATGATTAACAAAATAAAAATAATTTAACGGTCAAACTTATTTTATATTATTTGAATTACTCCAATTTCTCTTTAGTTCTCCTAAGGACTCGTTCTGCATGATCTTCTGAGAATATTTAAATTAAAATTAAATTATAATAATACAAGTTCTCACAAAAAAATAATAATAAATAAATCATATCATGCTTATTTGTCAAGCATACAATAAATATTTCAAATTTCATGCTTATATGTGAGGGAATGAAAGATAAATAAGGGGCTATATATAAGTTGTTCGATTAATTCTCTTTCACTTAGTTGTTCACCCAACAAATATGAATAATTATTATTGTTAATTTGCTATGCTTCAATTATTTTTTCTTATAACCAAATTTGATTTTCAAGTAAAAACTATATATGTATGCATATCAAAAGAATGCATTAGATTAGATTATATGGGAAATGAAACACGAGTCTTAATTCATACAAACTAATAGAGGTAGAAAATTTAGATGTAAGAGCAGAATAGTGAACTTATTTTGGAGAATTAAGCCTTTGGCATCAATCTAAGGTGGACTATATGGGTCGACTACAAACTACAAAGATCATTTGGGTTTAAAATAACCATCTAAAAGCCCATTACTCAGAGTACTGTACTGGGTTTGGGTCAAGCAAGGAGCCCGTGTGTTTAGGAGTGAGCAAAAAACGGATAAAACTGAATTATCGAACAAAATCAAATTTTTTTAACCGAATTATTTCGGTTTTTCGTTTTTTTTTTTCTAATTTCAGTTATATCCGATTCTATGTTCGGTATTCGGGTTCGGGTTTGGTTTTTGAATTTTAACTATTCGGTTAACCTAATAACCGAACTATATTAAAAATAAAATAAAGCCTTCACGGTTAACAGAGTAATCTCTCGACTCTCATTCTTAGTCTCAGAGCAAATCTAATTTCTCATAGTCTCATCTATATTCTCTCACTCTCTAGTCTCATCATAGCTATGCTTTCCAGTTTCTGCAGCCGCAACATAATCGAGCTTCACCTTAGATTTCCTCTGCAAGGGTACTTAGACTTTCGATATCAAGCCATCCTTTCGATATTTTGATGGCAAGCAACAGATTACTTTCGATATCACCATCCTTCTTCTTTGGCTTTGGGGTATTTAGGGGAATCAACAGGTCCCACCTCTGCCCTACCCTCTAGATCTCGTTCAAGAGTTACCTGCAAACTGATTTCTTCGCCAGCCCTTACGGCAACGCTGTCCAGTATATTGTATATCAAATCAATATTCCTTGTAATATTCCTTAATTTTGGTTATTAACCGAATAGTAAATTCGAATATTCGGTTGTTCGATTATTTGGTTACTGTACGATTCGATTATTTGTTCGGATATCAAAATTACACTAATTTTAGGTTTTCGGTTATAACCGAACAGCCTATTCGGTTCTGTTATAACCGAATGCTCAGCCCTACGTGTGTCCATTATAGTGTATGGGACTGGATAAGCTATGAGGCAAGATTTAATAAGGGAATGGATAAATTCACACTAATTTTTGATATTTTCACACGTAGGACTTATTTTTTAACTAAACTATGGTTAAAAAAGTGGACTCTATGTGTGAAAATATAAAAAATTATTGTAGAAATATCAATTCGGTTTGATTAAAAAGTGAACCCTATATATGAAAATATCAAAAATTATTATAAATTTATCATTTTTGTTAATAATTGTGTGTGGCATTTAATGTAAGAAATAAAAAAATTAATTAATATTTATACTACTAGTATACTAGTAGTATCACTTTTACTACTACAATCAAAATTACCAAGGAATGTTTGGGAATAATCCCGTTGTTGATGTGAGGTTAACATACCTTCCGTTCATAATATATGACGTTTTAGAGTTGTGTATAAGAATTAAAGAAATAATTGTATAGGATTAAATATATTATTAATATTCTATAATACCATTTATTATATACTTATCTTATACTCTTTTCTTTTCATTTGTAACATTTTTCCATGAGTGATAATTTTGGAAAGATTATGACTAATTCTCCTAGATTATACAAAACGTCAAATAATTTGGGAAAATAAAATCATCTAAATCGTCATATATTATGAGATGGAAAGAGTAAGATGGATGAACCTTGAATATTAATAACAATAATAATAATATAATTGTTGGGGCATGATTTCGTGGATCCGGTTGTTTCGGCGGGATCTATCCCATGTGACGAAATTTTTCTACATCATGATGTATCCGGGATGGGAGGCTTGACTTGAAAGGAGTTTACAGTCCTAGTTGACTTGTAACTCTCATACTTTATTTAAATTTTTACTTTTATGGAAATAGTCCGAATTGATTTCGACTTCCCATTTTTGAAGAGATTGAGTTTCAACTGGTAACTGACCTAATAAGAAGTCTTATTCATACTTGGGACGGACGTGATCAGGTGGTGTTGGAAGATTATTGTGACGCCTCCAAAATAGGTTCAATACACAACCCATTCTGAGTCGCCAAATACATGGTATAGGCTCCAAATACACATCTTCAAATTATAACTATTATACGGTCGTGCAAAATACGACCACACAACTGTGAGCGTCAATACAAATATTATGTAGAAAATATAAGTGCTCAAATTCAGGTCTCATTAATTATAATTATTAACACACTATTTTATAAAATAGTGAGGACTTCTACAGCTCTATCTTGGACCATCACTCCATTCCCCTACTAGTCCCAGCTATATTCTCATTTCCTGAAGAAAATAATGAAAGAAAAGAGTGAGCTCAACTAGCCCAGTAAAGAATATTATGACTAAGATAATGAAGAATAAATTATCGTTAGTCTTCAATAAATCAGATAAAATATGATGGACAACCAGTTTTAGATCAACAACTGCAGCGGAAATAACAATTCGTTAGAAGAGTTAAGTAGAGAATGATGTCTACTATCTTCTGTGATATAAAAGTCCATCATCAATAATTTATCCTTGTAACACCAATCAATAATATTTTCAATCAAGGAATTATCAATGCACTACGGGCCAATGATATTTGTTTATATCACCAGTGGTCATGATCATGTCAAACACCTGTCCATTTTTGCACTATAGGCTAAAGATATTCATAAATCAACAGCTCATCTTTGCACTACGGGCCTAAGATATTCATCAATCAACAGCTCATCTTTGCACTATAGCCAAAGATATTCATAAATCAACAGCTAATCTTTGCACTACGGGCCAAAGATAACTTTCACCACAATATAGGACTGAGGATGATGAAAAATGATATAAAGAACGAATCCAGTAAGATCAAGGACAAATATTAGAGAATTTATCCAGAGTTCAAAAATATCCAAGTTGTCAATATAGAAATCAAAACATGGATACAATCAAAGATAATTTGGACGGGAAAAAATATTAAAAAAAAATCTCGTAAATAGTAACTCGTCATGAAAAGATAAAAATTTCATAAAAAGTTCAGACCAATATTTCAGTGAAATGATATTAGATAGAGCGAAAAACTCAAAGAATTTCTGATCATTTCAGAAATTATAGAAGCAATACTTACCGTAGTAAGTTTAAATTTAGAAATATGAAATGAAATATTATCACTTTCATAATATGGAATATGAAAGAAAATAATATTCTTTATGAATATTGAAAGGAAATAACATCATTTACGAGAAAAATAATATCTTTTACCTTAGTAAAATACTAGATCTGACTGAAATATCGGATATTATGTTGCGAAAAATCTTGCACCGTAATCTACACTCAAACTATCCTTATACTCGCAAGAAATACGCTCGATATTATAGAGAGAAATTTTTTTAATTCAGGTGTGATTTTTATTTCTAAACTAAACACCCTATTTATAGGAAAGTGGTAGCACACCACTTCTAACAAATTATACCTACGGAAGAAAAATAATGCAGCAGCAGCACCCCATCTTTGAAATCTCAGCACACCAAAATGGAACACTCCAAGTTCCCACCCACCACATGTTTAAATAATATATATATATATATATATATATTAAAATATTTATAATTATAAAAATAATTCAAATTTCATATTCTTTCTTCCACCTTATTTTATTTTTATATCATGAATTTATCATAATAATATTACCACTTAAAATTATAAAATTGTACTATTATATTATCACATTATAATATTATAATAATATATTTGAATGAATTATTTTATCGGAGAAGATAAAATGCCAACTTTTAACAAATGTCTCATGCTAAAATTTTCTCCCTTTATATCAAAATTGGACAAATATATACCTATCATATTTATCAACAATTTATATTTTATTCATTAATTATTATCCGTAATTAATATTATAGAATTATAATATTGACAACCAGATCGTTCCTAAGAAAGAAGGGGCTTTCCAATAAGAATTTCTTCTCATTGGCGCACAATTATATAACCTAACCCATTTCCTCGACAAAACTTTCTAGACATTGTCAATAATGTTATCTAATAATATCATTTAAATAATATGTGTGACAATTATTGATTTAATATAATAAACTACTATGCAGTGGTTACTGTGACAATTATTGAATCAATAATATAAAATATTGAACAGTAATTACTGTAATAATTATTGAATGAGTGCCTTCTTACGTAAGAACCAATAATTCAAAATACTGTGCAATATCGTATGCTACTGTGCAACAACGCGTATTACTGTATTTTTATCACCGGGTATTTCAACAGTTTAACGGTAACAGTTTTACCATTATTTTTATAAAAAGGTTATTTCTGTCGCTTTCTATATCCGACAGTTATTCCATTGTGGGTCCATCAATGACTGCACCGTCGTACGAATATTTTCTGACAAAAAGAATATTTCCCGACCAAACGAATATCTTCCTGGTTTGATTAATTTTCATATTATGTTTTCATAATAGATTTGTCCTTATCGGACGCAAGATCAATTTCAACAACTAGGGGAATAAAATCCATAATTTCATTTGAGAATTGAAAGAACACAGTTATGAAAACATTAATCAAACCCTTAGTAATTGGAACATACCTAGTGTAACTCCTAAGGAAATTTATCAGTCAACCTTTATTGATAACTTTAAAACTGATTATAATGTTAAAACTGTTGAACGTGTCTATGCGATCAACAAAGAATATAAAAATTGTAGTCTTCTTTCTAATGATGTTATTAACAAACATAGAAAGAAATGTTATAATTTTATTCATATTGGTTTAGTTCAGGTCGCAGTTAAGCCTTTAACAATTAAAGGAATAAATGCAAGCATCTTATTATGTCTAAGAGATGCACGGTACCTTAATTATGCTCCTAGCAGAATTGATATCATAGAGTCAAGTCTGCATGATGGACCTATCCATTTCAACTGCTTTCCTGATCTCCCATTGAGTTTAAGTGATGTTAATCTATTAATAGCATTAACTCTGAATATTAAGACTGCAGGAGAGATAACTCATATGATTGAGGGTTCTCAACCTATAGCCTTAATTTACAGAATTTATTATAAAGTTATGAAAACTAACTTAAATATTCATGCTCTTAATAAAAGTCCGAAATATCACACTGTTTTAATTCAAAGCAGTACTAGTAACGCTAATATCCAAACTCCAAGGACCATTCTTTGGAAAGATATTACGCTACCTAGTCAGTGGATCCTCCTTCAAGAGATTCCACAAAAACCTGTTATTAATAATTTGTTGAATTTAGAAAATATTAAACAATTTTCTGATGGTACTGTCAGAGTAAGCTTTGAACGTACCAGAAGACCTTTGATAATAGAAGAATTTACTAATTCTTCAGTTCCTTCGGTTTCTACTAGAAGAGATACTGAAATCTTAAGTGATTTTTCTATTCCTGATATTAAAATGAAAGGTGTTCTGAATCAGGGTCAAACCAGTCATCCTTGTTACACTCCTGCTAATTTAGTAGAAGATGAACAAGATATTTCTCCTACTACTTCTGTAGGACCGACCACTTCTGATTTCGAAGCCCCTATTAATCATCAATTAAGAGTTATCACTAAAGCATTTAAATTAAATTGGGATAGTCTGGTTGCAGACTTCAATTCCACATCTAATAAAGAAAAACGCCTTACTTTTCGTAATAAATATGAGAAGCATGACAGAGATAAAATTGTTAACAAATGGAAAAAATATTTAAAAAATAATCAAGAGAACCTTACATTTTATGACTAGTATGATAAATATCATTCACAGTGTAAAGTTCTTACTAAAAGTCAGTGGACGAAAGAGGATAAGTCTAAGATTTTAGCATCTCATCCTCCTTTAGAAATTGTTCTTTTACATGTTAAAAACACCCCAGTTGTTGCTAGCCCATTTAAAGTTGCAGATGGGAAAACTGATGACAAGAAAATTATTGAACAGAATAATTTTACTAATCAGTACTTAGCTACAATTGGTAAACAGTTAGATAAAATTGAAGAAAAGTTTGACCATTCTTTAATTAAAAATCCTGAACAGAAATTAGATCAACCTTTACTATCTCTCCCAGAAAAAAGAGAAGGAATGGGATTGCCTAGCAAAGATTCTGATCTAGTTAAAAGTATAGATAAGTTAATTAAAAAAATTGGATCAAGTTCTGGTGAAACTAGTGGTACTGTTGCTATCATCGATCAAATTGAAGATTCTGATGATGAAAGTAATAGTCAGTCAGAAGCTATTTCTGAGGTTGCCTCTATCCCAGATCTTGCTAAACAGTTAAACAAGTTAACTTTTAATAACACTAGTATTACAAAAAATTGGTATTCTAGACCCACTCCCCCTGATCTTCAGTATGAGGAGAAAAATCTAGATAATCAATTTTTTGTATCGTCTAATAAAATTTATGAATGAAATATTGATGGGTTTAGTGAACATCAGATTCTTACTAAAAGAATTATTTGTCTATGGTAGCCAATAGTTATATCACAGCGTTCAGCAGCTTAACTCAGCCTGAAATCGTTGAAATATTAACTAATGGTTTCACTGGTGTACTTCGTTCTTGGTGGGAAAAACACCTTGACGAAGATGCAAGGAACTCTATTATCCATGCTCGCCAGCTTGATGACAATGGTCAACCTATCTTCAGAGAAGATATAGGTTTTGGTATTCCTGATGGAATTAACACATTGATTTTCACGATAATAAAACATTTTATTGGAACTCCCAGTAATATCACTGAGAGAATTCATGACCAGTTAAGTAATCTCACTTGTCCCACTTTAAGTGATTTTAGGTGGTACAAAGATGTTTTTATTTCTCGTGTTATGATGTGCAGTGATAGTAATAAACCGTTTTGGAAAGAAAAATTTGTTAATGGTCTTCCTAACTTATTTGCTCATAAGGTTAGAGAAGAACTTAGTAAAACTCTTGGATATATCAATTATGATAACCTGACTTATGGTGACATAATCAGTTATATACAAAAAATTGGGTTAAAAATGTGTATTAATTTTAAGATTGCTAAACAGGCTGCTAAAGATAAGAAAAAAGCTAAGTATGAGCTTGGTACATTTTGTGAACAATATGATTTGCCTCTTATTGCTCCTTCTAGAAGAAAGCATAGGAAAAAGCAAATTGACCGTCGCAAAGGTCGCAAGCATCATAAGAAGCGGTCTAGTCAATCTAAAAATCAAGATAAGTATTACGAAAAGCCTAAGTCAAGAAAGAAAACTTATAGTAAAAAATCTACTTCAAAGTCACAGGATAAGAGTAAAATTACCTGTTATAATTGTGGTAAAAAGGGTCATTACAAGAGTGAATGTAAGTTAAAACAAAAATTAAGTCAATTAAACATTTCTGTTGAAGATACTGATAAAATTTTAGAGTTAATAAGAATACAGACTGATGATGATAATGATCATTCTTATATTCCTTATTCCTCTGGTAACGAAGAAGATAATCAAACCCCTAGTGATGATAATGAAGTTACCCTTTGTACTGATAATTGTAGGTCTGATTGTTGTAAGACTATTAACGTACTTAGCAAAGAGGATCAAGAAAGCTCTTTGTTAATTGAGTTAATTAGCAAACTTACAGACGAAGAGTTAAAATTACAGTACATGAAACAGTTAAAAGATTTGTTTTCTAAGAACAATTCTGGAAAAGCTAAGGTTATTAAGGGTAAGGATAAACCTGTTATCAGCCTTAATAAAACCTTAAAAAGATTTAAAACTGCTGAAAAGGAAATCACCCTTCCTGAGTTAAATCAAGAAGTTAATAAACTTAAAAAGGAAATTTCAGGTCTTAAAACTGAAATTTCAGATTTAAGAAAAGATATGGAATCTTTAGCTACTAAAGGTTCAGAACTTCACGTTATTGATTCTTCAGATAATGATGAAGAACCTGAATCCTCTAATGCTAAAGATGAGGAATCTCTATTAATGGTTCAAGGAAATTCATTAAAAAGATTAAAGGATATCACCATTCAAAAGTGGTATATTATTGTTCGTCTATTTATTGATGGAACTTTTGCAATTCAGCTTCCTGCTCTAGTTGACACTGGTGCAGATCTTAATTACATTCAGGAAGGATTAATTCCTACCAAGTTCTATAAAAAGACTAGTGAACGGCTTAATTCTGCTAATTGTAGTATGATGGAGATAAAATATAAACTGCCTAAAGTTCATATTTGCCAAGACAACATGTGTTTTAAAACTTCTTTTGTTTTAATTCGCAA
The DNA here is from genome assembly GCA_020205555.1 of Panax stipuleanatus. Classification (NCBI taxonomy): domain Eukaryota; kingdom Viridiplantae; phylum Streptophyta; class Magnoliopsida; order Apiales; family Araliaceae; genus Panax; species Panax stipuleanatus. Next base: position 85,498,215 of record CM035123.1, read on the forward strand.
CTTAACAGATAAGATTATTTTAGGACTCCCGTTTATATATTTATTATATCTATTTACTACTAGTAATAATGGTTTAACAACTGAGCACTTAGGCCAGAAAGTTGTTTTTGAATTTATCACTCAGCCTAAGGAAAGAGATTTGAAATTCATTCAAGACGAGTCTATTTCAAAATCTTTGAATTTGTTAAACTGCAAAACTTCATAGTTAAAATTCCTGAAATAGGAAATTAAGTATAAACAGGTTGAGGATCTTCTTCTCCTTGATAAAATTCAAGATAAGATTGAAGAACTTCGCGTGTTTGTGACAAAAAATTTATGTGCTGATTCTCCTAATGACTTTTGGCATAGAAGGAAAAATGTGGTTAGGCTTTCTTATGCTAAAGAATTCAAAGAACACTTGATTCCTACTAAGGCAAGACCTATTTAGATGAGTCATCAGCAGATGGAGCTTTGCAAACAAGAAATTAATGAATTGCTTGCAAAAGGTTTAATTAAACATAGTAAATCGCCTTGGTCTTGTCCAGCTTTTTATGTTAATAGCAAAGCTGAGAAAGAAAGAGGTGTTCCTCGTCTAGTTATTAATTACAAGCCCCTTAATAAGGTTTTAGAATGGATTAGGTATCCATTGCCTAATAAAGAAGACCTTCTTAGTCGGCTTAGTAATGCTACCATCTTTAGTAAATTTGACCTTAAGTCGGGATTCTGGCAAGTCAGTATTCATCCTAGTGATAGGTATAAGACTGCCTTCACCACCCCCTTTGGTCATTACGAATGGGTTGTCCAAGCATTTGGCTTGCAAAACGCCCCTAGTGAGTTTCAAAATATTCTTAATGAAATTTTGAATCCTTTTAGTCATTTCATCATTGTTTACGTTGATGATATTCTGGTTTTCTCTAAGTCAATTGATGAACATTTCAAACATTTCATTCTTCAAAGCTATTAAAGTTAATGGTTTGGTTCTTTCCCCTACTAAATGTAGTCTGTTCCAAACTAGAGTCAAATTCCTAGGTCATGATATTTATCGTGGTCTAGTCCGTCCGATTCAACGAGTCATCCAATTTGCAGATAAATTCCCTGATAAAATTATTGATAAAATCCAACTCCAGCGATTCTTAGGATCTCTTAATTACGTGGGTAAGTTTTATCAAAATTTAAGAAAAATTTGTAAACCGCTGTTTCTTCGTTTACAGAAAAATCCTCCTCCTTGGACTGATGAACGTACTGCCATTGTCCAACAAGTCAAAAAATATGTTAAGGTTTTGCCTTGCCTTGGCATTTCTAATGAATCTGCTTTCAAAATTGTTGAAACTGACGCCTCCGAAATTGGTTTTTGCGGCATTCTAAAGCAGAAATTAACCCCTGCTTCTTCTGAACAAATTGTTCGATTTCACTCTGGCGCGTGGAATCAAGCTCAGTTAAACTATAGTACAATTAAAAATAAAATTTTAGCTTTAGTTTTGTGTATTAGTAAATTTCAAAATGATTTGTTAAATCAAAGATTTTTAGTACGTATTGACTGTAAATCAGCCAAATACATATTAGAAAAAGATGTTAAAAATATTGCTGCAAAGTATATTTTTGCCCGTTGGCAATCTATTTTAAGTATTTTTGATTTTGATATTGAATATATTAAAGGCAGTGAAAATTCAGTTCCTGATTTTCTTACACGAGAATTTATTCATTCAGGTACCCAGAATAAATGAGTGTGAGAGGTAACAATAATGTTCGACCTCCAGGCCCTCCAGGCCCAGGCTGATAGTAGTGTGCATACAAGCCAATCATGTATGATGATAAAGCACGTACTTTGTAAACAATCTTATTTATTTATTAATAAAATATTCATTTATTAAAGGCATTTAATTATCTACATAGTGCTGTTTTTTATAATATGTAAATAACCCATAGTTTTAAGCAATGCTTTTAGAATCATGATGATGATCATGCTAATGAGATCTAAATTCTTAGAAAGCTATAAAACTAAAATAGTTCCCAATCGTGGGATTACTAAAAAGGGGATTAGTAAATCCGGATAGATTGGTACATATGTTGCTTGCTCATTGGATGAGGATGATTGATCTCATGATCATTTGTGTGGAGACACTAAAGCAAGTATGTAGGTGCTTATTGGAGAATAAGTTCACTGAACGTGACTCGCTATGGAATACTTAATGGAGTTTTACTTGCCTGTCAATAGGAATTCCTAATGTGATAGTAGTACAAGTGATCCTTGGACTTGAGATCATCATAGTATCTTGTATGTAATGAATTATAGTTTGACTTATTCCTTAAAGCCCTTTAGGGTATATAAAAGGGTATGCTTGGGTATAATGAGTTACATATGGAGACAATGAATGATCAATAAAGAATCTACCACCTCTAGTAAAGGAGGAGATATGTCCTATGTGATTCGTTAAATGACAACCCAGGAATCCTTGGCCAAGGTAAAATGAAATTATAAAGGAGTTTCTAATTTACATTATTTGGAGTTGTGCATTTTCTAATCGAAATACATATAATTAAATAAAATAAGACTTGACAGTAAATTCATGTCTTATATTTAATTGGGACATTATATGGTGGAATGATTGAATTGTATGGTAACTATTTACTCACAGGTTCTTTTATGATTAATGTTGAAATCTATATTATCTGGAAAGTCGTTGATCGCTAGGGAGGCTTATTCCTATTGTAGAATAAATATTATTTATTTAAATAGATTATTAGTTTAATTTATTTATTTAAATAAGATTAGAATTGTTCTAATTGATTTATTCACAACCGGTTTAATATGGAGAACCTAAAGGGTCACACCATAAAAGGAAGAATAATTATTTAAGAAGGTAATGGCATAATCGTAATAATGCATTAAGTGAAATTAATTTAATCTATGGTGATAGAATAAATTAAATAGCTTAATATTTATTATTTAATATTTTGGAAATATTAAATATAAATTAATAAGAGGAGTCTTATTAATATTATTATAATTATTATTATTTTAATTTCTAAAGGAGTTTAGTAATTAATTTAATATTAGTACTCTCATTTATTCCTAATAAGATTAGGAGACAAATTAATTAAATGAATTTAATTAATTATTTCCCATGTGGTGGGAAGCCTAAATTAATTAAAGTAGTTTAATTAATTAAAAGAAATCCCATGTCTAATAGGATTAGAAGGGTTGACCAATATCTATATAAGAGGATTCTTATAATAGATATTACTTGATGCAATTCCAATTGTTGGAGAGTACTCCTTTTCTATAGAGGATAGAAAACTAAGCCAACCACCCTCCTTCTTGATAATTCATCTTCCTTGGTGGATCACCTCTAGAGGCCAAACACTTGGGTGGCTAACGTTGATCAAAGGAAGGAATCTAATCCGGAAATTCAAGGAGATCACGAAGAACAAGGAGTTGAACTAGTACCTGTGGAAGCTTCGTTCTACAAGGGTATGATTCCATAACTTCTTATTTATCGTTTTAAATTAATAATTTGCATAAAGGATGATCCGGGTAATGGTTTTGTAGAAATTTTTTTAAACTCTGATATACCATGCTTCCGCTAATTTTTGCAATTTGATTGCGTCACGATTTCGTACAAACCCAACACAGGCCCGCCTAGTCAAAGGCCCTTGGGAGCCATAATCCCACATCCAGTTAGCCCAGTTACTCCTATTGATGTTGCAAATAGGTTTATAGTCCTTGGAACTGTTCCAAAGCCCTATAATACGGTTTTGGCCCAACTCCCCAAGCCCTTCGATCCTTTTGCTTCGTCTTCCTCCAGTAACCCTACTTCTGGTCAACGTATTTTTTCTGAGTATGTCCCTATTTATTCCACCAATTTATTTCATATTGAGAGACATATGAAGTCAATTGATGATCCAGTCAAATTGGCTTCCCAGTTCTTCCCAACTGGTTGGCATTTTCTTCCTTTGGCTCCTTATAAATCCCTCGTGTATTATAAGGACATCCTTCTTCAAACACAGTCAATCTTAATCAAACCTATTCATGATAGAAATGATTCTTCTAAAATTATCTATCATTCTCTCTATATTAAACAGATTATCTTCATGTCTGACTGGGGTAATCATCCTTCTGATCTGCGTTAGTTAAATGATCATGATAGCCAGTTCTGCTATTATGATTACATGGAAGCTTGGAATAGATTTTTTCTGTTTCAAACTCCCTCCTTTAGTCACTCGTGGTTCATTCAATTTGACCACAAATTCAAGAGTCAAATTCCTCATTGGTTTATTTTATGGTGGAAAAGATTTGGTCTCATCTATAAAATTCTCCCTATTGAGCTTCAGTTAGTTCTGAACGTTTTTTGTTGCTGAGCCCCTTTTAATCCGGTTAATAGCTGTATTCCAGTTACCCTTCATTTCGTCAGCAAGTATAAAATTCCATGGATTCTCAAATGGAATTATGGATTTTATTCCGCTGTTGTTGAAATTGATCTTGCATCCGATAAGGACAAATCTATTATTACTCGCTCTAACATTAGTCAGTTGACTTATGTTACCCGCGAATTTTCAGTAAAATTGTAGGATAAGTTTGATCCTTATCGCATAGTCGGTCAGGTTCAAAAGGAATTTCCTAACCCTACTCCTATTAATTCGGTTCCTCCTCCAAAGGAATCTTCTTCCAGTAAATCTAAATCCAAAAAATCTTCCCATTCAAAGTTAAATTTTGCGGATATTGATCACTGTTTTAATGCTGAGTTGAAGCAGTTAGCTCGGCTTATTCAAAAATGAGTAGATAAACTCAGTGAGGATTCTGTTCCCTCAGTCTGTTCATCTTCCTCGTCCAAATCCAGTCACAGTGCTTCTAGCCTTAATGATCCGTACGGAAGCATTTCTCTCCAGGATGCTCAGGATCCTTTTGCCTAGGATGCCTACAGTTACTTTGGCAGCCAAATGCTGTCGTTTTGATTCAAGATGCTTCTGCCCAAGCAGCCCGTGCTCCTTTTCAAAAGTAGCCGAAAGCAAAAGTTGAGTCGGTTTGTCGTCTTGTTGTGTCATTTGTTTTTGTCGGCCATCTGTGGTCGTTTAGTCAAAAGTTGTATTCAATTTATTTGTATTTTATTCAATAGTGTAACTACGCGTCTGTAATAGTCAAAAGTTATAATAATGCTTATGTCTTTTGATAAAGCATTACTGTTGTTCAATAGTTAAAGATGTTTTGTAATTATTGAGTTGTAATCATACGCCTTCTCTCATTCCTATATAAGAGAGGCTCAGTCATTTGTGTAAGGCAGGATTTAGATATTTAATAGAGAGCTTATGAAGACTCAGATTCCTATCTGACTAATCTTCAACCCTCTTGCCTTCTATCTTAGTTTACATGTTAGGCTTCTATAATCGAGTCTACTTGTAAGTTTCCTTCAGCTATTTGCTTGTAATTATTTATCATTCAATAAAAGTTAATTTTATTTCAAACTCTTGTTAATACATATGAACTGCTGTTATCATTTCTTATAGTTTACTATAGTTGTGATTCAGATTTGTATGTGCCTCTCTCTCTTTCTTCTCTTTTTCGCCTTCTTGGTATCAGTTGTGATTCAGATTTGTATGCGCCTCTCTCTCTTTCTTCTCTTTTTCGCCTTCTTTATATATATATATATATATAAGTAATAAAATAAAATTGAGATAACTTTCTACCAACGATTTTGAAAAATGAGTAAGTGGGGGTCTATATAATAAGTCAAATTTATAACAAATACTTCAATAAAAATTCATCTATTTATCTCAACTCACTTGGCTTCACAAAATACATTTCTTTATAACAATTAATCATCATTAATATTATAACTCACAATATTAACAACAAGATCATTCCCAGGAAAGAGGGGGCTTTCCGATAAGGACTTCTCCTTATTGGCGCGCAATTAAATAACCTAACCCCTTTCCTCGACAGAATTTTCTAGACATTGTCAATAATGCAAATAATAATATGAATAACTGTGTCGTCTTAGTTATTGATTTAATAATATAAAATATTGTGCAGATGATACTGTGACAATAATTGAATTAATAATATGAGATACTATGCAACAACTACTGTTGCAATAATTGAATAAAACTGAGTGACTTCTCACGTAAGCATCAATAATCAAAGATACTGTACAATACCGTGTGCTACTGTGCAATCACGCATATTACTGTTCTTTTATCACCAGGTATTTCAACAGTTTTAATAATAAAAATTTTACCGTTATTTATAGAAAACTTATTCTTGTCGTTTTCTTCATCCGATAATTTTTCGTTATAGGGCCCACAAATGATTGCGCCGTCGTACGAATATTTTTCGACAAAAAAATATTTTCCGACCAAACGAATATTCTCCGACACAATGAATATTTTATGGTCACTTGCTTACTTTGAAAAATTTGCACATTCCACCCATAACTAAAGCATTATATCAAATCAACACCTTACTATTTCAAAATAATATATAGAGGAAATTCAATTTTATTCATAAAAATTGGGATCTTACACCATTGCTTAGATTTTCAGCTGTCATTCTTAAATACTACCACAAAACAAAGGTTAATTAAAAAAATTGACATGTCACATATTAACCATATGTTCCGACCGACCAACTAAATAACACATAAACTTAGGTAGGACACACTAGCGAAGAATTTACTCGTCTCTCCCCTCCTAGTTCTATTCTCAATATTCGCCAGAGATCATATCCCTAAGCTCTGATACCAACTGTGACGCCCCCAAAATAGGTTCAATACACAACCCATTCTGAGTCGTCAAATACATAGTACAGACTCCAAATACACATCTTCAAATTCTAACTATTATACGGTCGTGCAAAATACGACTACACAACTGTGATCGTCAATACAAATATTATGTAAAAAATATAATCGCTCAAATTCAGGTCTCATTAATTACAATTATTAACATACTATTTTATAAAATAGTGAGAACTTCTACAGCTCTATCTCGGACCATCACTCCGACTAGTCCCGGCTATATTCTCATTTTCTGAAGAAAATAATGAAAGAAAAGAGTGAGCTCAACTAGCCCAGTAAATAATATTATGACTAAGATAATGAAGAATAAATTATCGTTAGTCTTCAATAAATCATATAAAATATGATGGACAACTATTTTTAGATCAACAACTGCAGCGAAAATAACAATTCGTTAGAAGAGTTAAGTAGAGAATGATGTCTACTATCTTCTATGATATAAAAGTCCATCATTAATATTTTATCCTTGTAACACCAATCAATAATATTTTCAATCAACGAATTATCCATGCACTACGGGCCAAGGATATTTGTTTATATTATCAGTGGTCATGATCATGTCAAACACCTGTCTATTTTTGCACTACAGGCCAAAGATATTCATAAATCAACAGCTCATCTTTGCACTATGGGCCAAAGATATTCATCAATCAACAGCTCATCTTTGCACTACGGCCAAAGATATTTATAAATCAATAGCTTATCTTTGCACTACGGGTCAAAGATAACTTTCATTACAATATAGGACTAAGGATGATGAAAAATAATATAAAGAACGAATCTAGTTAGATCAAGGACAAATATAAGAGAATTTATCCAAAGTTCAAAAATATCCAAGTTGTCAATATAGAGATCAAAATATGGATACAATTAAAGATAATTTGGACAGAAAAAAAAATAATTTTTTTCTCGTGAATTGTAACTCGTCATGAAAAGATAAAAATTTCATAAAAAGTTCAGACCAATATTTCAGTGAAATGATATTAGATGAAGCGCAAAACTCAAAGAATTTCTGATCATTTCAGAAATTATAGAAGCAATACTTACCGTAGTAAGTCTAAATTTAGGAATATGAAATGAAATATTATCACTTTCATAATATGGAATATGAAAAAAATAATATTATTTATGAATATTGAAAGGAAATAACATCATTTACGAAAAAAATAATATTTTTTACCTTAGTAAAATACTAGATCTGACTGAAATATAGGATATTATGTTGCGAAAAATCTTGCAGCGTAATCCACACTCAAACTATCCTTATACTCACAAGAAATACGCTCGATATTATAGAGAGAAAATTTTCTGATTCTGGTGTGATTTTTATTTCTAAACTAAGCACCCTATTTATAGGAAAGTGGTAGCACACCACTTCTGACAAATTATACCTACGAAAGAAAAATAATGCAGCAGCAGCACCCATCTTTGAAATCTCAGCACACCAAAATGGAACACTCCAAGTTCCCACCCACCACATGTTTAAATAATATATATATATATATATTAAAATATTTATAATTATTAAAATAATTCAAATTTCATATTCTCTCTTCCACCTCATTTTATTTTTATATCATGAATTTATCATAATAATATTATCACTTAAAATTATAAAATTGTACTATTATATTATCACATTATAATATTATAATGTAATATTATAATAATATATTTGAATGAATTATTTTATCGGAGAAGATAAAATGCTAACTTTCAACAAATGTCTCATGCTAAAATTTCCTCCCTTTATATCAAAATTGGACAAATATATACCTATCATATTTATCAACAATTTATATTTTATTCATCAATTATTATCCGTAATTAATATTATAGAATTACAATATTGACAACCAGATCGTTCTCAAGAAAGAGGGGGCTTTCCAATAAGAATTTCTTCTCATTGGCGCACAATTATATAACCTAACCCCTTTCCTCGACAGAATTTTCTAGACATTGTCAATAATGTTATCTAATAATATCATTTAAATAATATGTGTGATAATTATTGATTTAATACAGTAAACTACTATGCAGTGGTTACTGTGACAATTATTGAATCAATAATATAAAATATTGAATAGTAATTACTGTAACAATTATTGAATGAGTGTCTTCTTACGTAAGAACCAATAATTCAAAATACTGTGCAATATCGTGTGCTACTGTGCAACAACGCGTATTACTGTATTTTTATCACCGGGTATTTTAACAGTTTAACGGTAACAGTTTTACCATTATTTTTATAAAAAGGTTATTTCTTTCGCTTTCTATATCCGACAGTTATTCCGTTGTGAGGTCCACCAATGACTGCGCAGTCGTACGGATATTCTCCGACAAAAATAATATTTTTCGACACAATGAATATTTTATAACCACTTGCTTACTTTGTAAAATTTGCACATCTCACCCATAACTTATCACATTTATCAAATCAACACCTTACTATTTCAAAATAATATATAGAGAAAATTAAATCTTATTCATAAAAAATTGAGGTCTTACAATTGTAAATACACAGTCATACCCTAAGTTACAGATAATAATACTTTGTCTCACATAAACACTAAAGCAATAATATTTTCATTGTTAACTTTTTCTCCAGTATGTACTTATTATTTTCACATTGGAGTTATTCTCCGACGACCCCAGCCATTAGACTTTTAAGTGTGATTTTATGTGTAGAATTAGATTCCTTATTTGGTGATGAGCTCTTCTATGCGGACATGAATATTAGACATAAAAATTGGATATGAGTGTATTTAAATTTTATTTATTTGTATTTTGACCTCAATGATGGGTAAAAATATAAATAGGTGAAATTCAAATATATTCATATCCAATTTTCATATTCGCCTAGAAGAGCTCTTGATGATTAGACGTTGTCATTAACAATAATAAATAGCAATAATGGTACAAGTTTCAATATTTATAGTCCAAAGTATTTTTATAGTGTCGCCTACAATACTCTTAAAAGTAATACTACTTTGAAATTGTAAAAATTATCATAGTAATTAAATTTTATTTCTATACCCCAAAATACTACACCACGCAACCAAATACAGATAATAGTTTACACTGAAACTCCACTAAAGCATTATCATTCTAGTATATATATATATATATATATATTTTTTTTTTGCTATATATATATATACTAGCACCTTTGACTGCTCTGCTCCACCATCCACCCCAACCCAACCTATCAAAAAAATGAGAGACAATTTCTTGCTCTCCCATTTCAGAAAAACAAAACTGAAATTGTGGGTTGGATTGGTCCAACCAAGAAAGTCATGGGAATCTTTAGGCATTGTTTGGCCTAAGCCAAGTGTTTAAATTATGTGGGAAAAAATAAAAAATTTATAAAATTTAAAAGATTAAATAGAAAAAAATAATATAAAAAAGACAAAACAATAATATAAATAAATTTATAAAAGTAAAAGATGAAAAGTAGAAGAAGTGTGACACAAAATCACCAAGTGACTCGGGAGAGCCGCTTTATAATAAGAGATATCCAGTTATACACAAACACACTATATAAACACACATATATGTCCAAAATATTATATCTATATCACAAAAGTAGTCTTATTTAATTTTTTTTCTAGTCAATATGTAAAATTTTAAATTGATATGAATTAATTTATTTGGTTTTGGTTAGTGCAATAAATTACTTAAAAGCATTACTAAGAACAAAAAATTTATTTGAAAATTAAAATAAAATTATATCATAGTAATTTGTATTTTCAAATTTTACTATAGATAGATTAACTCAAATCAAACTAACTATTTTTCATGAATTGCTAGTCTGTCCTACAGACGTGAGACAACTGTCTGAGGCCTTAATGGTCAAAAAAAGTTTCCACATGAAAAAATTGCTAGTCTTCCCTTTAATTTTATGCCATTATTGGTCCAATTAATCAAATTAGAATACCACCAACATTCATACCCAAACAAACAAGAGTCCTCCATTTTTTGTCGAAAACTTGCTTTCTTTCCAGTTTCCTCCTCCTTACATAACTATATTTATTGGCCTTGCCTGGGGTATAACCAAAGTGTACACTGAATGATTCTTCAACTTCAATTTTTATAATAATTATTAGTTAAGGAAATGTCTTACCTATGTCCGATTTAAATATGCAATTAGTAATGGTCAAAAGTTTACATCTAGAAATGTGAAATTCACACTTCTATACACACTTGCACTAGGCTCAAATTGTCCATTTTGTTATTTAAATATGATAAATAGGTAAATCAATTTTTATTTTATTATGTGTGCATATTTAATACTCATAATATATATCAATCGTAACCGACAATACTCTAAATAATAAATTTTGTCTTAAAAAAAAATTACAGCCTACCAAATCAACAATTACCCTAGCTCATTTTATCTCTTTATATATTAGTATTGCTGTATTAATTGATTAGTTATATATAGAGTAAATTTGGTTCTAACTTGCACATAAAGGAGATAATTATTGAAAAACTTGTCAACTTGTCAAATATTGTTCATAATAGAGAAACTAAAGCTTAGAGTGTATAAAAATTAAAATAAAAATGATTACCTTCTTTTTTTTATTAAGATTATGCGTATTTATTTATAGAGAGCCTTTGATCTCTCATGTATAGCAAGCAGTATAGGACAAGCGAGGAGTGGTTGTCGTATAATCATTTAATGCTCATTTTCATTTATTTTAATAAAATAAATTAAAATTGAGTGTATCGATCAAAAAAATACTAGTACTACTAGTAACAAATAGGTTTATTCAAACTTCAATTATTTGTTTCATTGTTAATCAATTCACTCTCAAAAATTATTTTTGCTTTGTTTTTATATAAAAATTTCTATAATTTTAAATATTGTAAGATTTTTAAAAAATGGGTATTATTATACTTTCAGATTTTTTTTAGACAGAGGAAGAATTATTTTACTTCACAACCTTTATTAATATCCACTCCTCTCCGCTTCATAAAAAGAGATCTTGTAAAATTTTATGTTTATTTATAAAAATAATAGATTATTTGTTTAATAGGAATGATATAATAACGATATCAGGATGAAAAAAATAAAATCGATAGTAATTTATATTGATAATTTAATATCAATAGAAAGTAAACTCATTTTTTGAAGAATCTTTCAACAAATGATATCACTTTTTTTTTGGTACACAAGAGGGAGTATATTATTGTAGGGGTGTATATGGCATGAGCACATTGTTTAGAGGGATGAAAGTGTGATTATGAGGAAACAAAGGGTAGAAAACATAAGGACCACAAAAGGACAGACGATACTCGTAATTGTCTCGGTAATAAACTAGGGCTCAAATCGGTCCTTGTTCTTGAACCCGCCATGCTACTTTTGCCCGATTCTCTCTGCAATTCAAATTACTTAAGTCGACGGTGACCGGTGATACTGGCGATCACATAAACTCTTTAATAGTTAGTTGGGGTTTGGTTGTTGCATTGTCTCCACCTGGTAAAAGGTCTCCATATCTCTTTGCGTGTGTGTACAATTTTATCTTTCTATACTTTTATTTACGTATGTGGAGGTGTAATTTTATACTTATTGAATTGTAAAAATGGTGTTAAAGGTTGTGTTTGTCACCATGGAATTGAAGCCTGTATACATTTTGAGGTCCCAATTCCAGTCCTAACCGGCTGTTTGGTTGATAGAACAAGTACTTACTATAATTTTTTTTACAACAGAACCGAAGAGAGCAAAATTCATCTGCGGCAATGGGTCGTCCTGAGCCTTGTGTCATGTTTTCTCAGACGTTTGTTCATTCCCAACTGGACGAATATGTAGACGAGGTAAGCTCTTTGACTCATTTGCTGACCCCTTACTGTGATCTCTCAAACTTTTACTGGTTTTTAATCTGTTACAAATATGAATTTAGTTAATATAAGTTTTTATGTAAATTTAATTATGCTATGATAATTTTGGGGTCTTTTCCTGAGAATATTGATGTTCCATGTCTGGCTTTTAGTACTCACCAAAATATTATACCTCCCCCTCCCACCCTTCTTTCTTTGATGGTTAATAGCTGATGGTGTGAAGGAAGGAAAACACTGTGAAACATCGATGCTTTAAAGCAAACAATTGATATGTACATATAAAGAAGCTAAATTTAGATTTTTAACTAAAAAGGTTTTTCAGGATTTGACTTTTTGATTTGATTGGATATTTGCTAAATTTGATAAATCTGGTATGAACATGTCATTTTCCATTTTATCTTGTATAAGGGACACATTTGGAAGGATAAACAAAATAGGTTATAATACTAGTTTATTTTTGAAGCAAGTTGGAAAGAATTGAAATTATATGAGAGCCTGTGGCATGTGATTCTCCATTCCTATTTCTGAAACAAGTTAGATGTTGCTAGCTACATTTTTTTTGGGGGTAAAATTAAAGTTTGGATTACATCATTAGATATTAAACCCATTACAAACTCCAACTCTAGCTCGGGTTACTCACTTACTCTACTATGCGCTTCACATCCTAAGGTTCTTCTGATCTTGTGACCTTCTTAATAATACACAAGACGAATTTAATACCTACAAATACAATATCCTGCTTGCACATTAGCACAAAATGACATTACAAAAGCACAAAGGGATAGCATATTTTTGTACTATGCTATAGTTGTCTACAACATATATTTATTTTGGGACTATATATCCAATCCTTATAAAATATATAATGTGTGTGTTTTCTAATTCGTGCATCTCATCAATGTTCTATACCTATCTCATGAGTTACAATATGATAAGAGTTGCAATTCATCATGATGGTTGTTATATGATAAAAATGCTGTTGATAGCACATACGGTTATCTTCTAAGATTCAACTGGTTTATATTTTCCCCTCTTTTTCTCAGTGCTGACTACAACGATGCTTATAGTCTCCATTGTGATTGGTGTAGTTTCCAATATTTTATATTCTCTGCAATTAAGTATGACGTAAGCCTAAATGCTTCCTCTTTATAAATGTTGCTATTATCTCAATTTTTCCATCTGCATCCATTTGTAACTTGAATACTTTTTCAGTTATTCTTTTTTGCTTCCTCCCGGGGGTGGGGGTAAGGAAGGGATAAATGGTAACTGCAGTTAGCTGTTAATTTGCATGTAACTGGTCAAGATGACTTGAATCGAGCCATTCAGATCTAGATTAATGATTTTATGATTAACGTAGGTTGAAAACAAACAACAAACTAAAGCTTGAAGCTTTCATGAGAAAATTGCTTTCTATAAACAGTTCTCGTCATGTTCATGGTGATGAACTCTTACATCATTATTGGTTATGCCCAAGACAACCTCATTCCCTTGATTAATATAGTTCTGTTGGTGTCAAGGTGTATTGCTTTTGTTAATATTACTCCTCATCAGAGTTTTGTTTTGTTTTATTTCCGACTTTCACATTTTGTTTCTGTCCAGGTGATATTTGCCGAACCCATCGTCATCACTGCTTGCGAATTTCTTGAGCAGAATGCTTCATCCACCTCGCAAACAGTAACACTTATTGGGTAAGGGTGGTACTAAATACTGATGGAGTGATGGTGGATTATATATTACAATATCCTCACATGGCGATGGCGTGATGATTAGTGTTTGTGTTATGCTATCCTATGGTTCTGGCGGTATCCTCTTTTTTTCAAAAATATGCATGTTGACAGAACTCATTATAAAGGAAATTGCTTGACATAATAAACACATGTTGATGGTTATATAAAGTAGAGTTTCATTCGTCATTAGTGTGAAATTAGTTGAAACTTGAAATCCACCATTGAATGCATTTGATTGTTGTTATTTAAAAAGATAAGTTAAACATTTATTTTTTTGAGAAATACTAGTTATTTTTGTTCTAATTAATAGCAAAGAACATTCAGGAATAGATGTCTTAGTATTTTGAAATATTTAAAAGCTTTTTAAGAGCACCTTTTGAATTACTTTTGTATTTTGCGCGTGTACTTGGGTTCGTGCTTTATTGAATATTTGAAAATGAAAAAGGAAAAAAGAAAAAGGTAGAATCTATAGTCTTTTAGTTTTAGTCATGTTTAATTTATTTTACGTTTGTCCATTGTTGACAGTCTATTTTTGCACTGTGTACTATAATTATCCATATAGAAAAAAAGTATACTCTGTACTCACCTTAAGGTAATTCTAATGATTTCTTTTAGGGCTTCTTGGGAACTTGGTTCACTAAATTTTTGTAGTGCTTGAAGCCTTGAATCATTGAATTATCCTTTAAGTTTAAAATTGTGAATCTGTTCATTACTTGTCCAAAAATAAAATAAAATTCTGGATTTGCTTGTTAATGACTTGTTTTTCTTTTTCTTGTAATTCTTTTGTCACCACATACAGAGCCACTTCACCTCCTTCATTTGCTTTGGAAGCTTTTGTTCATTGTGAAGGGGAGACCAAGTTTAGGCGGCTTTGTCAGCCTTTCTTGTATTCTCATTCTTCATCAAATGTGCTTGAAGTAGAGGTATCCATACTACTTATACATTTTTGTCTAAAAATTATTGTGTTATATATATATATATATATATATATATATACATACTTATTTGTGTGTGTATATATATGAATCATGAATTTCCTGATTTGTTTATCTTCACCTATCCAATTTAGCTGATTCATTTTTATAAGCATTTGTTTCTTATGTCCATGCATGTTCATTCTGAGACTTCATTTATTTTTGTGTAACTATAGGTAAAACAACAAAGAGATATTACGGTATGCTAAATTTAGAGTAGTGGTATGTTAGAGTTCCATGTTTGGGAATGCAAGTACCAATACGCGGTTAACTGGGTCTATAAGAGTATCTGGTAATTGTGAGTTATACGATGTTGGAAGTTTAAGGCCAAGAGCTACTTGGTTAAATAAACTAAATATAGGGACTAACTAATTAGTTGATAGTTTCCAAAATTAGTTGGCACACGAGTGATAGACTCCCCACAGTGCATTTTAGCATTTTGTTTAAGGATAGTAGCTTTGTAAGTAGATGGCAGGATAGTAGCTTTGTAAATAGAAGGCACATACGATTGTAACTTTATAAATAGAAAGCATGTATGATGTTATTATTATTAGATGAATATTATGAATAGAACCTTTCCTGAGGGTTTTGTTGCTTACTTCCTCGTTTAATCTTTCTTCCTCTCCATCATGGTGTCTCTCTTTGAAAAAACTGTATCTTCTCTATGATGTATATTTAAAGTTGTACACAATTTGTTGCAGGCTGTTGTAACTAATCATTTGATTGTAAGGGGCAGCTACCGGAGCCTTAGCTTGGTTATTTATGGGAACACAGCAGAAGATTTGGGGCAGTTTAACATAGAAGTTGATCTGGATGGCTCCCTGACTAATACTGTTTCTGTTGTTGAGGGAAGCCTTGAAGATCTTCCATCTGCATTACACCAAAATAATCTGACGATTGAGAAATTCATCTGTCCTCTGAATGCATTAGCTCTAGAACCTGTTGCACCTGATATTTCTGTTGAGATGAAGCATTTTTTACACCTTACATTTAATATTTTGAAGTTACCGAATCTTGGAGATGCAGTAAATACAGTTGTTTATTCTGTTGTGTCTGCAGCCTCGAGCCATGCTACGCATAGCTTGCATTACTTGATTAACAGTAAAAAACAATTCACAGAGAGTAGATTGGAGAATTATGATGCGTCTTATTGTGATCTTACTGAGACGAGAAAAGAACTTGTGTACATTTATAATAGCCTTCAGCATGTTTCTGGAAGTTTGACAGATGAATTCTCAAGAGAGACCATGTCTTTTGAATTTGAGGCAGAACCGGTTACTTCCAAACAGTTGATGGATATATTTAGCGCATACTTCAATTTTAGTAATGATCGTGAAAATAACGGACATCCTCAGCTCTCATGGGTAATTTATTGATTGTCTGCTTCTTTCTGTAAATTAAAGAGTTGCTTGCTTTTCCTCACTGTTTTTTGGTCTCTGTTTGCATGTATGTGACACGATTATGTTATACTTGTCTCAGAATAAAAATGCTATTCTGTGGTTGAGTGTGGCTCTTTTGTTGTGCTCTGGTAAAGAGAGCTGCTTTCACTTTGTTAATGGTGGTGGCATGAAGCAGCTTGGATATATTTTCTGTCATGGCATGCAGAACTCTAGTGCTGTTACATTGATGTTACTTGGAGTTGTTGAGCAGGCTACCCGACATTCGATTGGGTGTGAAGGATTCCTAGGTTGGTGGCCTAGGGAAGATGAAAATGTCCCTTCTGGCACAAGCGAAGGTTATAATCAGTTGTTAAAGTTGTTACTGCAAAAGCAGCGTCACGATGTTGCCTCTCTGTCAACTTTTATACTTCATCGCCTGCGTTGTTATGAAGTTGCTGCCAGATATGAGGTAGGTGCTTCTTTTGGGTTATGTGCATGTTCAGATTATTATTATTATTATTATTATTATTATTATTATGTGCTTATATATACTGAATCTCTTTTATCTTTTGATGCACTATTATGTGTATTGAAACTCATGATATTCTTTTTTGTTTCCAGTTTGCAGTATTATCTGTACTGGGAGGTCTTTCTTCTGTTGGCAAAGTAACAAGTGTCACTCAGGACATGCTTTCTGTTGCTAAACATCAACTCAAAAAGCTGTTGGTTAGTTGAAGGCTTTTAAATTATCTTTTGTTTTAATTTTTTATTTTATGTATGGGACAAGTGTAGTTGTCTCCACTCATGAGTTATCCACTTTAATCTCTTATAAATCTCATGTGTTCTTTCATTCATTCAAGTTTATTGACAAGTATTTGTGCAGAAATTACTAGATTGCCATGGTCCAGTCGAAGATCCTTCTCCAGTGGCCCGTGCAAACCGATCACTATTGCTTGGTGAAGCAGACAGTCTTTTGTCATATAAAGCTACTAGTACCTTAATTACTGCATCAAGTTGTTGCTTTTCGAACCGAGATATCGATCTGCACTTGCTATTTCTTCTGAAGGTATACTGTTTCTTTGTTTTATCTCCCTTAGAAATAGTCTTCAAACGTTTGAACTATTTGTATTGCTGTTATGACTTCATGGTAGACTATTTTGTTTTTATCTTATAGCATCTATGTTGTTTAATGTTTTTATCACGCACACGCACACGCACACGCACGCGCACGCGCATATATATAACTTATAAATATACACATTATACATATGATACTTAAATATGAGCGAATCCCCTGCACCCGAATCCTATTTTTTAATATTTGACGAATTGCCATATCCTCATATGATGAATCGGTATCTCTGCACCCTATCCTAGTATCCTTGCTTCTTTGGATGATCGCGGTTCCTCGTCATTAGTGGAGTATTTTATTGAAGCCTCAAAAGACACATTCTGAAGGAGTTGGTTGGGTTGGGGAAAGGGTTTTAAATTATATTTAATTTTCTTAAATTCCTCTATGCTCAGTTTCACAGATCTTTCCTCTGTAATTAGGAATGAAACTTCATAGAGGCATAGTTATAGGTAATTTTTTATAGGGGTTTTAGTTTTTTTTTTTTTTTTAATACAAATTTTCTGCAAGTCTTTAGCCTAATTTCCATTTCATACATTTCACATGTCCATCTGCTGTGCCGTCCTTTCAGTTTTCCTTTTCAATACAAGTTCATTTTTTTTGACAAGTGTAACTTTAATAAAAGAATTAAGATGAGATTTAGATTGTCTTAGTTAACCAGCTTTAAAGTCTCTGCACTCTGCAGCAATCCATTTTTATGGAAAAAATTTACTAAATTCATATGCAGTCAGGGTTCTAATTTTACTTGATGCAAGAGACATGCTCTTTCCTCCCCATACTTATTTGTTGACACTATTCTATATTTTTCAGTTAATTCTTAAATTTCCTTGTAGGAGAGAGGCTTCCTTCCTTTGTCAGCTGCGTTGTTGGCATCATCTATATTGCGCTCTGTAGTGGGACATGCTATGGACTTATATTTGGATATTACTTCATATATTGAGGCCATAATTCTCTCTCTTCTTTGTTGTCGCTCAGGTTCGTGGATACCTATTTTAATAAATAATTGACTCAACTATTTATTTCTTGTTTAAGGTCTTGGATAATGCTTTTACAATTTTGAGTGTTTTCTCATTCAGGCTTACTCTTCCTTCTACTTGATCGTGAGCTTGCCACTACTGTGATTCATGCCTTAAGGGGATCTGATTTGAAGAAGGAAGACTCTGTTCCACTTCGTTATGCATCTGTCTTAATATCAAAGGGTTTCTTTTGTCGCCCACAGGAAGTTGGAATGATTGTTGAGACACATTTGAGGGTTGTAAGTTCCATTCTTTGTGAAGTTCGGTACCTTTCTTTTTGATTTTATTTATTTCAAGATAAATGAAGATTTTATTAGAAAGAAGAGATGACACAAGAGGCAAGGAAAATCAGACATCCTCCACATGAAGAGGGGAAAACTTACAAGGTCTTAGTGCGGGACTGCTTCCAATTATTAAGATACTTGTAAATAGCAAATCCCTGTGACTGAAGCCCACACAGGCGTTAAGAATGAAAGGTTATCCCAAATTAGATGGAGGGGTGATGAACGACCACCGAAGATATGAATATTCCTCACCGTCCAAATGCTTTAGATAATAGTGAACAACTGCTACTTAAAAAAGTTGAAATCTTTCTCCCTCAAAGCCTTGAAACATACAAAAAGGAGATTTGCAGCTGTTACCTCAAAAAAAGAACAATGTCACTATGTATAGGACAATGAAGGAACAAGTGAGAGCTAGTCTCACTTGTCATGCTATATGAATTCCAGTATTTTTTGTTTACTATACTTTATTCTCTGTTTTTCTGTTTTTAAATTGTTCTTTATCTTCCCCACTCAGCTGCAAGACAATCTATCTTTTAGCTAACTATCTGGAAACTCCCTTACTTGTTCTACAGGTTAACGCTATAGATCGTTTGATATCATCGAAGCCGCAATCTGAAGAACTTTTATGGTCGTTATGGGAGCTGTGTTGTCTTTCGAGGTGGTACTCGTTAAACCTCCTTGGTTGATGTGAAACTTTAATTTGATATTTAATTGTTTTGAGCATCATTGATTCTCTCTGATATGATTTCTGCAGGTCTAATTGTGGTCGCCAGGCTTTGCTGGCTGTAGGACATTTTCCTGAGGTATTAATAAATTTTGGAAATTGATATTTTCACAACACTTTTTGATATTTTCACATGAAAAGTGTCGCTATAGATGTATAGCGACTGTTTTTATATATATATATGTGGATTTATCAGTTTCCATAAATTTTCTTTCTCCTTGTGAGATTTTACCCTTGGTAACTTGGTGTCCAAAGCTTAAATTATGTTCCCATTATTGCAACGCTATGTCATTTAAGATTGAAAAATATATAACTAGGCTTTATCCAAGTACGTTTAGCATTTGATAACATCCCATCACTATTACTGACTTGTTCAATTGCCATTTTTCTTGTCCATCATATTATTTATAGCATATTCAAAATAAACTTCCTGTTAATGCAAAATATCATGCCTTTTTGTATTTCTTCATGCTTCCAGTACTTGTGTCACCTTTTCTTCTTTTTTAGGCTGTTGGAGTGTTGATGGCCTCTTTGCATTCCGTCAAGGAATTCGATACAGTTTCCTTTACTACTGGTACTACAAAACCAATTGCTAGACATCTGCAAGTTTTCCTTTTTTACTTTTCCTCATGTAGTCATGTCAAGTGGCTGGAATTCTGGACTTTGCAGGAGCTTCACCACTAAATCTTGCAATATTCCACTCAGCTGTTCAGATTTTTGAAGTCATTGTTACCGATTCAACTGCATCTTCCCTGGGATCTTGGATTGAACATGCTAAGGAACTTCACAGGGCTCTACATTCCTCTTCCCCAGGATCTAGTCGAAAAGATGCTCCTACAAGGCTTCTAGAGTGGGTAGATGCTAGTGTAGTGTATCATAGAACTGGGGTTTCTGGTCTTCTACGATATGCTGCTTTGTTAGCTTCTGGAGGAGATGCACATATAGCCGCTTCAAACATTTTAGCATCTGATGCAATGGATGTTGAGAATGTTGCTGGAGATATTTCCGGTGGTTCTGATGGTAATCTAATTGATAATCTCCTTGGGAAACCTATTAATGAAACGAGATTTCTTGGTGTTACCCTCCGCGACTCCTCTGTGGCTCAGCTGACAACATCATGTAGAATTTTGGCACTGGTTTCAGATAACTCGGTATGTGGCTAATTATGTTACAGCTTTATTATAGTTTGTGAACTCTTCCTTGCTAATCAATGTTTGATTGATGAAGGCTGTCGCTGCTGCTCTATATGATGAATGTGCTGTAACGGTTATTCATGCGATTCTCATAGATTGTACGCTCATGCTAGAGAGATCCTCAAACAACTATGGTCAGTATGAAATGTTACTAGCTTTGAAATTTTCTCTCTTTTATAATTCTATTTTATAGATAATTGGAATCACATATATACCAACCTTAATTGACTTTACTTTTTAGAATGATTGATTCTTTTTGTTTTTAAATAATTATTAGAAATATTTTTCACTTTATCCAAAGTGTAGTGTCCTTTTTACTGGCATGGATTGATAATCAATAGGATCTGGTAGATTGCATTATGGACTTAGGTCCCACAGTTTATTTTAGTTGATGCATTGAATGGTTTATAATGATAGAATATCATGGTTGTAGAATTTGACAGTATTCTTCTAGAGACTTGTGATCAGGATTGTCTATGTGAGGAAAAATCTATCTTTGCTAGACAACTTGTAAAACAATTTTGTTTGTGCTATTTGTGTAGTATTTGTGCTTGCGTATTTTTTGATTTGTGAACTCATTTACACTTCAGGGTAAATAGGTCTCAGTGCCTTGGTTTGCGTTATTCTATATGCTAATATATGACAATGATTGATTCCATATATGGTTTTTTTCTCACATGGCATTCTTGGTTTTTTTGATCAATTTGGAGAAAATTGTGTGGAATTGCATCAATAGAAGCACTGTTATACCAATATATGAATGTGTGCAGTGGACTTTATAGGTTAGCTTTAGTGGAGCCTTAGTAGCTACTACCCTATTGCTGCGGTACTGCCATTCTCTTTTACGGAATGTTCTCCAAGTAATTATCTTTCAATTCCTTGGAAAAGGCTCCTATTTTTATTATTATTTGGAAATGGTTTGGGGATATGGGTTGTTTGGAAGATGGTATTGTAGTTTCACAGATCATGTGAAGAAGTATTGACTCCTACAATTGTTGATGAAAATATCTTTGCTGCATAGTTGACTATAATATCTGAAATTTTGTGATTGTTGTTTTAATGCCAATTGTTTGCAATGATATGTCATTATTGATACATCATGTAATTCTTGTTTTACAACAATATTCTTGGGCGGCGGCATGCTGTGTTCCCAGAATTAATCACTTGGGGGATGTTCAAATTGTAATATCTGGTTTTCCTTTTTGATTTACTACTCTATTGCCATTCAGTTATCTGGCTGGTGAATGGTGGTTATGTATGAATTCATGGTTTGCCTTTATCACCTAGAAAATGGAAAAATGATCATTTGTCCTTTCTTTGCTTTTTACTGACATATCTGTTTACTAATTGTGATTAATGATTCTTTTTTTAATATGCAAAGTTTGTGATTTGATTTATTTTGTTCTTGAGCAGATTACCTTGTTGATGAGGGTACAGAATGCAATTCAACTTCAGATTTACTGCTGGAGCGTAATCGTGAGCAAAGCCTAGTTGATCTTTTGATACCGTCTCTGGTATTGTTGATTAATTTGTTAAAGAAATTACAGGTTAGTTTTAATTTTTGTGATAGAGATCTATCCATGAGACGTCGTCATCGTGAATGATTGGATATTTAGTTATTTATTTATTAGTGTCTATTTATTTATTTAGTTCGTAGACTTGTTATTTATTAGTTTATTTCAGTATTGAGTTATTTATTTAGAAGTCCAATTGTTAATGGGCTTAGGATTATTAGAGTTTCTTTTTATTATAAATATATAAGTCATGAAAGATTATTGGACATACTTTGATATTGAAATTATTTTAATTATTGGTTGCGATCAATACTTTTCCTTATTGCGGTTGGGAAACCCTAAGGGTAGTGGTTTCCCTGTGGTTGGATTACCCTAGTTCTTTTAATTTTCCTTATTGATTTACAAATTCTAATTAATTATTTATTCATCCGTCCTACATCATATTGACATTAGAGCTTAAGGTTTCTCCATCAATTTTTTTTTGGGAGATCTTGGGTTTCAAAAAACAAAAAAAGCACTGTTCATCGAAACACTATTTATCGGTGAAGTTACTGTTCATCGCATGGGTTACTGTTCATCGTGGTTCACTGTTCATCCAAAAAAAATCTGTTACTGCGTTGTTTTGGAGATAGGGAGGTAATCCAAACTTTCCTAATTTAAATTAAAAGGCATTGCAAATTACATTGTAGTACCCTAAATAATCCCTAAACTTTTAACATTAACACTTTTCACCCCAGTCTCATACTTTTTGATCAGTAAGGTCCATTATAAAAGAAAAGAAAAAAGGTGAAAGTAAATATTTCATTTTGAATATTCGGATTTTCAATATTTAATCATTTGAATTCCTTTCGTTCATTAGTTCTAAAATTTTTGAAAGCGTTTTTTGGATTTATTCTTTTAAAATTGCATATTATTCCATCTAGTTGCGTATTATTCGATTATTATTATTAGCTTTTGGGATTGCGATTGCATAAGCTTAAATTTGTAATTTTAATTTGCTTCAATTAAATTTCATTATTGTCTCAGCTTTTGCACTTGTATTTGCATCAAGTCTACACGTACCCAAGCTGCTTTAAAAGAAATTCAGTACCAATTAGTGGTCATAGTTGCACAACTGGGTCAAATGAATGATAGGATCACACACATTGAGCAAAGATAGCCTGTAGTGGGACCTCAGGGGAATAATGGGAATTTGCAAGTCGAAAACCCACATGTTAGGCACCATGAGCATCCTAGGCATGATCCTTATGATAATGACTAGAGAAAAATCAAGGTAGATGCACCCGAGTTTGACGGTAGATTTAATCCCAATGCATTCCTTGCTTGATTGCCTAGTATGGAGAAGTATTTTGACTGGTATGAGATGTCTGAGGATAGGAAGGTGTGGTTCGCCAAAATGAAATTGGTGAAATTTGTCAGTTTATTTTGGTCTGGGGTTGAGAGAGACTTGGAGCGTCTAGATGAGCAAACCTATAAGGCATTGGGGGAGATGAAAACTCGCCTAAATCAATATTATTTACCCGTAGGATATACTGATAGGTTAATGGAGAAATATGACAATTTTCTTCAAGGTAAATATGCTGATGGGAGTTTGAGGATGTGTTGTGATAAGTTTCCTATACCTAGGCTTGATGATATGCTAGATATGATAACTGTGACTCGTGTTTTCATCAAAATAGACATGCAGAGTGGATACCACCAAATCCGTGTCCGAGAGGGAGGAGTGGAAGACTGCCTTTAAGACAAGGAACGAACTTTATGAGTGGTTAGTCTCTCCTTTTGGCTTAACCAATGCACCCAACACATTTATGAAAGTTATGAATATGGTGCTACGTCCTTTCATAGACAAGTTTGTAGTGGTATATTTTGATGACATCCTCATTTATAGTAAAACCCGAGATGAGCACTTTACTTGCGAGAGATTTTAGCAATTATTCTACGTGAGAAACTCTATGTTTATTTGAAGTACTTGCGAGAGATTTTAGCAATTATTCTACGTGAGAAACTCTATGTTTATTTGAAGAAGTGTTCTTTTGTTAAGGAGTCGGTCATTTTCCTCGAGTTTGTGATCTCTAAAGAGGGGGTTTCTGCCGACCACGAGAAAGTAAAAGCTATTAATGAGTGGCCTGAACCTTTTAATATTCACAAAGTTCGAAGCTTCTATGGGCTAGCTACGTTTTATAGGAGGTTCATTAGAGGATTTAGTACCATTATGACTCCCATCACTGATAGTTTGAAAAATGGAGAGTTCATTTGGTCTAAATTGGCTACCAAAGCCTTTGTGGAAATCAAGAATAGGCCGACACAAGCACTTGTTCTCGTGTTACCAGACTTTGGTAAAGTGTTTGAGGTAGCATGTGATGCTTCAAGCATAGGGATAGGGGGAGTGCTTAGTCAGGAGGGTCATCCTATAGCGTTCTTTAGTGAGAAATTGAATGAAGCACGACAAAAGTACTCTACCTATCATAGGAAGTTTTATGCTATAGGCTAGACACTTAGGTATTGGCAAAATTATTTGTTGCATAGGGAGTTTGTTCTTTACTCCGATCATCAAGCACTCTAGTACCTTAACTTCCAAAAGAAGCTAAGTCATCGACAAGCTAGGTGGGTAGAGTTTATTCAGGAGTATTCTTTTGTCCTTAAGCATTGCAAAGTGACAGAGAATGTGGTTGTCGATGTGTTAGTAGGGTGTCCATCCTTGTCAACTCATTAAGAGTGAAGGTTGCATTATCCAGGAAGGAGTATCCTACTTGTCGAGGCTTTAAGGACATTTATGCTACCCTACCGAATCCTAGTTCCCCACCCTCTAGTGATTTTCGTATCCATGATGAGTATCTTTTTAAGGGCACCCACTTGTGTTACTAGTTCATCAATACGTGAGTATTTATTGTGGGAGTTACTCGCGGGAGGTTTACCTAAACACTTTGGTCGAGATAAGACCATTGCCATTGTTGAGGATATGTTTTTTTGGCCTAGTCTCAAGCATTCTTATCAAGGCGTCGCCTAGGCGTCTGAGCGGTAACCATTCGACAAACACTAGTGCAAAGAATAAGAAAAAACGAGCCTCCTTGAAAAATTTCAGTGACAAAAAGAGTTGTCACGCGCTAGCCAAGGGATGTGCCGAAGAATATTCCGACGGGTCACGCCGGTGTGTGAATCCTTGTTTCCTGTCGGAAACTGTACCATCATGCTCGTTTTGTTTAGACGCACCTTACAGTATGTTCAGATATTGAAGGGACTTAGCAAATATTGATAGATCTAAGATTTTTCGCTTGCCTTTTTCTTATCGCTAGTGATACAATATTAAATGTTATATGGCATTAAGGTATTCTGAACTCTGAGACTGCTGGTTTGTTCACATGGATGTTGGCTTTGCTTTAGTTACCTGCAGGTGACCCTTATTTATTAAATGTTATATGGCATTAAAGGTATTCTAAACTCTGAAGACAGCAGGTTTGTTCACATGGGTGTGGGCCTGCTTTGCTTTAGTTACCTGCTGGTGACCCTTATTTAATTGGGTGGTATACTTTTGTGTTCTCACAACGTGGTCATTTTATCATTGGGCTGAGGGCTGGTTATAGTTGTATCCCATTTCCTATATGGGTTATATATTTAATAGTTCATCTCACAATTATTATAATAATATATAACAACTATTATATTTTAATATTATATTCATATTTATATTTATATATATATGTATGTATTTGTATATTGTTATATATTATTTATATTACCATATTTTTTAAAATATAATATTTATATGTGATGTATTTTAAAATTACAATACAAATAAAATAAAATTGTACATATATAAATTTTATATTGTAAACGACTTGTCCCTTTATGGACATACTAGGCGGGCGCCTTATCGCCTAAGCGCTTAAGCAGTAGGCCATCGCCTTATCGCCTTGATAACTATGGCCTCAAGAGGGATGTAGCTTATGTTGTTTAAGAATGCCGAACATGTTAGTCTGCTAAGGTAGGAAGCAGAACACGACTTTGTACACTCCACTTTCGGTTTCCCATGCATTTTGGGAGGGATCTTAGCATGAATTTTGTCGTGAGGTTACTGAGGACCCATAGGGGTCATGTTTAGTTTTTGTTGTAGTGGACCGTTTCGAGCTCATCATTGAAGAATGGTGGATTTACTTTTTGGAATTAGAGATGACACATTTTATTCCTTGCAACAAAACTAATAATGCCTCATATATTGCCATGATTTTCTTTAGTGATGTAGTGAGATTGCGTGGGTTACCATTGACTATAGTTTCTGATAGAGATGCGAAATTTATGAGTTATTTTTGAAAAACTCTCTCGAAGAAACTTAACACCACGCTTAAGTTTGCTACTGCGTATCATTCCCAGACCGATGGTCAGACTGAGGCTGTTAATAGAAGTCTAGTTAATTTGGTATGTTGTCTTGTGGGTGATTATGTGTCTACATGTGCTAAGGTTTTACCTATGACCGAGTTGCATATAATGGCTTAGTTAATCGTTCGATTGGAGTAAGTCCTTTTCAGGCTTACACTGGTTATCAACCTAGGAAACTTGTTGATTTAGCTCTTCTTCCTATTGCATATAGGGATAGTGAGTTTGCAGAGTCTTTTGTGCAACACATTCATGATTTGCATGCTGAGATAAGAAAGAAAATTAATTTGAGCAAAGAAAATTATAAGTTTGCTGCATATGTTCATCGCAGGTATCAATAGTTTAATGAGAATGATCGAGTCATGTTACGACACTGTGCTGAGACTGAGAGATTACCTCCGGGTACATGGAAGAAAGTGCATGCTAAGAGGATGGGTTCATTTCGAGTTCGAAAGAAGGTTAGTGCTAATACATACGAGTTGGATATTCCGAGTGATATGGGTATTGGTCCTGTATTCAATGTGAAAAACTTTACTACTTATCATGGGTCTTCTGATCCTTTTGATGATTCTATCCCCTCTTCCACTTCTTCTCCTACTTCCCGTATTTTGCCTACACTTGCTAACCCTGATGAGTCTATACTTGTTCCTCCTTTACTTGTTCCACCTACACCTCCTATTGTTCCTAAACAACGTATAACAGAGGTTATTGATGATTTGTTTGATGAGCGGGTTGTGTCGAACAGACAAGGTGGTTACCATCAATTTTTGGTGAAGTGGCGTAACAGGCCTCCGGATGATTGTACATGGCTTAGTGTTGAGGAGTACCGTCGACTTGATCCATACTTTTTTTAGAGACACGAGGCTTTCACTTCTTCAGAGACTTCATTTTCGCAGTCAAGGAGAGTTGTTAGGGATCGATCCGTGAGACGTCGTCGTTGTGGAATTTAGTTATATATTTATCCGTGTCTATTTACTTATTTAGTTCGTGGACTTGTTATTTATTGATTTATTTCAGTATTGAGTTATTTATTTTGAGGCCCAATTGTTAATGGGCTTAGGACTATTAGAGCTTCTTTTTATTATATGTAAGTCATGACAGATTATTGGACACACTTTGATATTGAAATTATCCTAATTATTGATTGCGATCAATACTTTTCCTCCTCATTGCGGTTGGGAAACCCTAGGGGTAGTGATTTTCCTGCGGCTAGATCACCCTAGTTCTTTTAATTTTCCTTATTGATTTACCACTTTCAATTAATTATTGTTCATCAATTTCCGTCCTACATCATTTTGTTTAGGTGTTCATTTTTTTGGTATATTGAGAGAACATGCATGGATTTTTCAGAGTTAATCTGAAAACCCTAGAAATTGATTTCTCGGGTTGAAATGTGTAGTAGGATTTTTTATTGGAGAGTAGGATTTTTGATTGGAGAATAATGATTTTTATGGTAGAAGTTTGAGGAAGGCGTCTGTCTTTCGATTTGTTAGGAGGCTTAAGAGTCATTCGTTATTGAGGAAGGCAAGGAGTCCTTCATCGTTGTTGTCGGAGAGAAGTATTTTTCGTTAGCCTGCACATAGTATCCTTAGAAAGTAGACGTGTGAAGTTATGTATTAGGGGTGAGAAATCAATTTTGGACATAAACATCATTGCTTTATTTTTTTTATTGGTGCAAATTGAAGATGATCTCAATTTGAGAGGGAGTGTTGGGGATAACATAATTTTATTTTATGTTTGTTTTAAATCTTTTTATTTTTGGGATATGTTTTGTAATAAGTTGCAAGTCATAATATAAGACTTTCAGCTTGAGAGGGAGTGTTAATAAGATGGTAGGATGGTGTCTATAGACATTATTAGAGTGTGTTATTAATTTATTATAGAACTTCGTCATCAAGTATGCTTGATGGCACACACATACTTGACCACTACTCAACTAGTAGCCTATATATAAGGCCTTAGTAATGACATAACAACAATATTCAATACATCTATTTTATGTCTAACAAAATTGAATTGACAATCCAATTTTTTTTTTCACAGAATGGTCTAATTTCAAAATTATAATAAATTCAAATAAAAGTTTGGTTAATGCTGAATGAGTGCCAAGACGGTGGTGTATTTTTTATTTTGCCGTTATCATGCAAAAAATGAGCTTCATCTTGTTTGCAGTCTGAGCTTTTCCAAGTAATGAAAAATTTGGGAGTCCTTTTTAGAGGAGAAAAAGAATATTAATTTTATTTATTGTTTTTGTTATGCACAAATATGGTACTTGTATGTGTGCATACTTGAGATCAATCTAATAAGCTGTTTTGAGCCCGTTTATGGCTTTAGGTTCTATAAGGGACTAGCAGACTTGATATTATTCATTTACTCTAGTTTGCTTCAATCGGCTTGCCAACAGTTTTCATAAATATATAGTATCTTTATCATAACAGTATGAATAATTCTATTGCTCTACTTGTAGGAAGCAAAAGAGCAGCACAGGAACACAAAACTTCTGAAAGCCCTCTTACAATTGCATCGAGAAGTGAGGTAGTTCAGATGTCTCATTCTTACTATTTGAAAACACTGATCGTAACTATCAAATATTCTTGATTGAATTCTTTCATTGCAGCCCCAAGTTAGCCGCATGTTCTGTTGACTTGTTCTATCCTTACCCTGATTTTGCACTTGGTTGCGAAGCTGTTTGCCATCTTCTTGCATCATCACTTGCCTGTTGGCCTTTATATGGTTGGAGTCCTGGCCTTTTCCACTTTCTCCTTGACAGTCTTCATGCTACTTCAATGCTTGTACTGGGTCCAAAGGAAACCTGCAGCTTTATTTTTCTCTTGGTTCGTAATCTATATTATCTTGTTGCTGCTTGTAGAGGCTTTAAAAGATGATCAATTTGAGAAAATATTACCTGACAACTAATTTTTTGAAATGTAATTGTCTCCGTTTTTGTTTCATTACCAGAATGACCTATTACCCGAGGAAGGTGTCTGGGTTTGGAAGAATGGAATGCCCATGTTGAGTGCTTTTAGAACTCTGGCTGTTAGGACATTGTTAGGGCCACAGAAAGAAAGAGAGATTAATTGGTACTTGCAGGCCGGAAACCCTGAGAAGCTCCTCAGCCAGTTGACCCCACAACATGACAAAATTGCACAGATTATATTACACTATGCGACTAGTGTACGTGTAATTTGTTTAACTGTTGGTTTGATTATAGATTCACTTTGCTTTTCATCTTTATTTCTGATGATTGCATTGCTGTTCTTAGACGCTTGTGGTTATACAAGACATGCTTCGGGTTTTCATTGTTCGTATTGCATGCCTAAGTGCTAATAATGCTTCTATACTTCTCAAACCCATGATACTGTGGATTCGTGGTCGCCTTTCTGATTTGTCTGTGTTGTCTGACACAGATGCATTTAAGGTGAGAACTGTTCATTTGTTGCAATATCTTTGCATAATTGGTTTGTGCTGTTGTTATTACATGGAATCAGTTGTTCCTTGCAGGTTTATAGATTGCTTGATTTTCTCGCTGTCTTATTGGAGCATCCACGTGCAAAGGTGTTGTTTTCATTTTTATTAACTTTGTTTGTTTCCAACCTGTTCTGCCTATATATAAGTAATGGATAAATATTTAGCTTACAATTCTTTTCTTTTCACCAGCCATTATTGTTGAAAGAGGGGGCTGTTCAGGTGCTTTCACAAGTGCTTGAAATTTGTATTGGGGTAACTAGCTCAGATGCCAACCAATTTTTAGAAAGCAAAATCTTGGCCAAATATGGGCTGTCTCTGCTTAGTTGGTGCATTCCTGTATTCAAGTCTATCTCCCTGGTTTGTGATTCTAGGACACCTGTGCAATATCCAGCCATGTATGATAGGTACGTTTACATTGCTTTCTCTATTCCTGATCTTGTTTTATTATTTTTTAATTTTTCTTAATTTTTGAAAAGATTTCCTCGATATGTTTCCAAAAAGAAGTATTTGGTGGTGGTTTTTCAGGCACAATTTGAAAACTCTGACAACTGAAGATTGTTTCTCATTGATGACATATTGCCTTAGATTTTGCATGGTATGCTCTTTTATTCCTGTATCTGAAGAAATCATAACATGTGTAATTTTTTTTACCCTGTACCTGTCAGTGCTCTTTTGAAGTTGCTTGCTACTTCTCACAGGAACAACAGAAATAAGAACAAACGTTGCCTCTGTTGCCTTTTGACTATTGAAAACGTGACTCTTAAGTTACCTCTACTTTTATCATTTTTGAGGATCATTTTTTTCCCTTGATTGTAAAATACTCCCCCATCATACACCTCTTTACTCAACATTTTGACTATTAGGTTCTGATATATGATTGAGAGAATACTGCGTACCATTTCCTGCTTTGTTTCATCTTTGTTTTGGTACATGTCTTGTGTAGATTGAGCTTTTCTCCATTGAAACAATAGGGGTTTATTTTAGATACTTCGTTGAGGCTTCATCTTTACAAGTAACACAATAGATTTAGTGGGCAATCTACCAAATTTATTTGTTGGAAAACCTTGAAGTTTGTTTTGTCTATCAGTGGTTGCATTTTTGTGCTAATACTATGTATTTTATACCTGTAACTTTATATGAAGCATTCGGTCTCATTTTGCCTTTTCAAAGTTATGAGAAGTAACTTTAGTTTTATCCTCATTCTTTGAAGTGAAAAGCTTATCATTGGCATAATAGAGTAAATTTCTCGTTGGTAGAATAGAGCAAAGTTCTCATTAGCAGAACACAGCCAAGTTCTCATTGGAGTACCTGGTTTTATCTCATATTATGAAATACTCCATTCGTTTCACAAAAAGAGTCCCGTATTCAAATTTTACTAATATTAAGGATGAATTTATGTTTCATGTTTACTTTAAAATTGATAATTTGTTAGTTTAATAGTGATTGCATAATAATGAAATAATGATGACAAATTTGAGGACATTGAGACTTTTTTTTGGGATAGAGGGAGTAATAGAAACCAATTTTATACTCCTTCCGTCCCTTAAAAGATGTCTAAAGTACAACAAAGTTTTGTCACCTAAAAATGTCTAAAGTACACAATGCAAATGTAATATAAAGCCTATTTTTCCCTCAAAGTACTCAAGTAGGATCCACGCCTTTTAGGAAAAGAAAGAATCGTTATGTACTTGTGTGGGGTCCATTGTGGATAAAATTGGAACTTGTATTACTTCTCTGATCTCCTCTACATTTTTTAAATTTGTGTAAAAGATGTACTTAAAACATCTTTTGATGGGACGGAGGGAGAACATATTTACAATCAACATTTGTGGAGTTTATTTTCTTACAAAAAACACATGGTAACATTTTCAGACACGGTTTTAGTTTGTTGACCAAACATCCGAAATATAACTTTCCATTCACTCGGGGGATCCGTGTAGTCCAGGGGCGTGGGCCACACCATGGCTCATCTCTCCTTGAAAATCCATACATCCCTTATGAGTGTATGGACGCCTATCTCTCGAGCACATGTAATATTTTCTTAGAAATGATTTTCTAGAAAACGTTTTCTTCTAAAACGATTCCTGGCGAAGTTTTTCCCTGTGAAAAACGGAGCCTTAGAACAGAGTTAATTACATTCCCACTTGCACCTTGATTTTTGCAACAAGTTTTTAAATTTCGTTTCAATGACTTTTTAATGTGTTGCATCCCCTTGGGATCAATATTTAACTTATCTAACATGTTAATATCTTCTCAGAAGCTGACAATGTAATTCCACATGAAATTAGTATACTGAAATGCACTGCACGTCTTGAACTCACTGCCGCGAAAATGGTGTTGAACCACGACATTCAAAATGGAATGGAGAGAGTATATGTAATAAATACATGATTATTTTCATTTTACACTAAGCTCACTAATTTGCTCAGGCATATATACCTTGCTTTTCACGTTTGCCTAGTCCATGGGTGCTTTGTCACCACCTTATTGCATTTCGGTCCTTTATTAACTAGATTTCTACATGTGTTTGTTTACAATTTTAATGCACATGCCTATGAATTCAAAACATTAAGATTGATGTCCCATTTTCGAAGGGAATTGACAATGTTTAAAAGTAATCTTTCCTTGATGGTAATGGTGACTCCCCGTTTTCTTGTTTTTAGTCTCTTTATCTCTAATTTAATTTAGAATTTAACTTTCCATGATTTGTGTTCCCATTTCCAGGTCCTACCTGTTGGAAGAGAATTGCTTGCTTGCCTGTTGGCTTTTAAAGCATTAGTTTTCTCCAATGAAGGTCGAAGTGCTTTGCAATCCATATATTTGCGTACTCAATCTTCTGGTATCCAGGAGCCAGAACCTGAGAGTAAGCATGGTACCGACGGAATCTATAATCTTATTAATGCATTTGAGTGGAAGAAGCAACCTCCTTTGTTGTGTTGCTGGCTTACTTTATTAAGATCTATTGATTCGGAAGATGTGCCGCAAATACATGTCATTGAGGCTGTTGGTGCACTGTCTTCAAGTGCTTTGCATTTTTGTCTGGATGGAAAAAGGTCGGTTCCTTGAGCATCGTTGGCTGCTGATATAATATTCTTCCTATTTTTTTTAATAGTTCTTGGCAAATTAGACAGTTCATATGCATATAGAGCACCTCTCTCTGGACTTAATTTTGCTTAATGTGCCAAGTTATTTTAGTATGTCATCCTCTCTAAATGTTGCTGAACATACAGGTGTTACTTATTGTTTGTCTTTATTTTTCATTTCTTCATTTTGTTTCTTTTTCAGTTTGAACATGGACAGGGTTGTTGCAGTGAAGTATTTATTTGGGCTTCCCCATGATGTCAGTGGCACGGATGGTTTTTCTGGAGATAACATAAAATATGTAGAAGAGTTGACTTCCTTGCTAGGTTCAACGATAAGTGAGAATGAATATTCAGCTACTTCTGATATGAACTCAACTTTGAATCAGGTATAAAGAACTCCATTATTATCTTTTTCACCTTGCAACTTTCCTCCTTTTCTTATGTGATTTTCTAAAGGCAGAACTTGATTTTCTATGGCCTTACAGGTTAAAGAATTAGCAGAACTGCTGCTGCTTCTGTTGCAAAAGTCTAATGACTTTGACCAGGGGGATGGTTTGATACCTATTGATTTTCCAATATCATTGATTGATGTTCCCAGTTCTTCAAAGATACACAAGATAACAGATAGCAGTGCTCAGAGGGTCAAAGATTACAGTTTATCTGGATTTGGCGATAAGTTTCTATGGGAATGTCCTGAAAATTTACGTGATGGAATGTCACTGACGGCTCTTACTGCGAAAAGAAAAATATCTTCACTGGACGGAATAAACAGGCGTCCCAGAGGAGACCATTCCCCTGCGGAGAATATGGCCCAAAGTGCGTTCTCGCGAGGTTCAGTACCAGCTGCTTCTTCTGGCCCTACTCGTAGGGATACATTTCGGCAGCGGAAGCCAAACACTAGTAGGCCTCCTTCTATGCATGTGGATGATTATGTTGCCAGAGAAAGAAATGTTGATGGTACTACTAGTTCTAACGTAATTGCTGTTCCAAGATTAGGACCAACAAGTGGGAGGCCTCCATCTATTCATGTTGATGAATTCATGGCCAGACAGAGAGAGCGTCAAAATCCTGTGGGGGTCGTAGTTAGTGAAACAACACCACGGGTGAAAGCTGCACCTCCGGAAAGCGAATCTGATGCCAAGAAGGTGGGTAAATCTACACAGCTGAAACCGGATCTTGATGATGATCTTCAAGGAATTGATATAGTGTTCGATGGTGAGGAGTCAGATTCTGACGATAAATTGCCTTTTCCTCAACCTGATGACAATTTACAGCAGCCTGCTTCTGTTATAGTTGAGCAAAGTTCTCCTCATTCAGTTGTTGCAGAGACGGAGAGTGATGTAAATGAAAGTAGTCAGTTTTCTCACTTGGATACACCTTTAACATCTAATGTTGATGAAAATAATAGGAGTGAGTTTTCTTCAAGGATGTCAGTTTCACGTCCAGATATCTCATTGACTCGAGAACCAAGTATTTCGTCAGATAAGAATTGTTCTGTGCAGTCTGAGGAAGCAGAGAATGTTGCAGTTACTACTTCTATTGGATTTGACTCTGCTGCAAAAACAATTAGTTCTCGGTTTTCTGCTTCGATGCATAATAAGACTTCTGGACCTTCAGTACAGCCAGTCAATTCTAGGATTCCTCACCCTAATTTCTATCTGAAAAATAATCTACAACAAGTTAGTATTGGTTCTCAAGGATTTTATGACCAGAATTTTCAGTTGAGTCAACCACCTTTACCTCCAATGCCACCTCCACCTACAATCTCACCTGTACTATCTCAAACTGCAGAACCTGTTCACAGTCAGTCATCTCCATTTGTTAATTCTATGGCAGAAGTGCATCCCCCCCTTCCCCCGGGCTTCCATGTACGTTAAATATGGTCCTGTTTCTAAAGTTCTATACTGGTGCTTTACTCCAGGTAATCTGATTTGCTGTATTAATTGACCTCTACTTTTTGCAGGTCCGGATGTCAGCATCAACTAACAGTTCTACCCCCCTAGCACCCTCCAATTCCTTACCAGATTCCAAGTACACACGGGCATCCATCTCTTCCCCTAGTGGATCTTCTAGGCCTCAACCACCACTTCCTCCTACACCACCTCCTTATTCTGTCAACCCTTCTACTTTACAACCTTTTAAAACTTCTACTTCCCAGTCCTCGATTTACAATCAGTTTAGTGTTGGATCAACTGAATTTTTGCAGACCTCTGTTGCACCTTCCAGCGATACTCGATTGAACAACCTTTCAGCATCTGGGGCCATACTAAGTTCATATCCTCCTCCTTTGATGCCGCCCTTGATTTTCAGTAGGCCCACTTCAATACCCATTAGTCTATATGGAAGTAGTTCAACTTCTCATCAGGGAGATAACCCATCTGGTATCTCGCAGAATCTTCCTATTGCTTTATCTTCCATTCACTCCATACAGTCTCTTGCTCAGTTGCAACCGTTGCAGCCATTACAGCGACCCCAACTCCCTCGTCCTCCACAGCCGCCACAGCATCTTAGGCCGCCTATTCCAGCATCACCTCAGTCAGAGCAAGGCGTGCCTTTGCTGCAAAGTCCTGTACAGTTACAGTTACAACAGTTGCAGATGGTACCACCACCACCCCAAGTTTCCCCAGCTCATGTGTATTACCCAGCCATGCAACAAGAAAACCTTCAACATACAATGCAACAGCAGCGAGTTGAAAATATTCAACCGCAGGTTCAGCAAAGGCATGGTACACTGCAACCACCAGACGACATTGGAATGTCATTACAACACTATTTTAGTTCCCCGGAAGCTATTCAGGTATTTGTTCTATACATACTCTGTAAACTTTTTGCTTAGTCGCTTCTTACTAGGGCTTCTATTCTTCATTAGAAATTTATTATTCTTCCTTTCTGGCAGTCTTTATTGAGCGACCGTGATAAGCTTTGCCAACTTCTAGAGCAGCATCCTAAGCTGATGCAGATGCTTCAGGTTTGAGAATATTTGCATGTCTATAATATTATATGCATCAGACATAACAAAACCACTAGCACACTAACAACTCAGTGCTCGAGATGATAGCATTAATTTTATTCTTCCTGGTCTTTTGAAGGGTTTGACTCCCATCATTATATATCATTTTGTTCAATTGACATATTGTGGCTGAGGGGACTATTTAGATCTACTTTATGGTCGGCATCTTTCTAACAATTTTTCTGTTTTATTAGTCTATTTTCACTTCATGTCTCAAGCTTTTGCTGTCATAATTCTCAAGATTTGTCCCTTGTGTTTTAACAGGAAAGACTGGGCCAGCTATAGCGACATAATTTGGAGCCAGACAGACGACCAACATTTGCCTAAATCCATTATGGCTTGTACTTCACCCTATAATTAGCTTCCAGGCATCAAATTTGATGCCGGAGGAACCATTTTTGGGATATCATTCTTGATCATGTGTTGTATTCTAATTGTTGTACCAATTTACTGTATATATTTTAGCATGGAATTGTAATTAACATGGTGCTTCTTCATTTGCTTTTGTTTGGCGCTCCTTTATTAATTAGATTAATTTGATTCAACTGCGGGTATATGGTTTCAAGGAGCTTAAAAAATATATTTAAGGGGAAGAAAAGAATACCTGTAAGATGCATTAGTATGTTCCCAAGCCACTGGTGAAACACCCAACATAATAATAATAAGAATATAAATCGCCAACCCGCTTTCTGATTCATTACTCGTCCTTCTCCTTTGGCTATGCCATGGGCAAGTGAAGATGGGTGCTTTTTCTAATTTAATTTTTGATAAATTATAACAGTTAGTTTCTGATTTTTTTTTGTATCTAATTTTTTTAAAAAAAATTAATTGCTAATGTCAATATTACTTGGTTGGTTGAGGTGCTGAGGATTTTTCTCTAATTTTTAGTAGTTTATTTGGTTGATGGAGGACTTTTGGTTTAACAGTTTATAATTATTTATTTGGTCGAATCTTTTGTGTAATATATATTTTGGTGAGAATTTATATTTGTAATTTGGATTATAACAATACGGTGTCTTTGAGGAACACTCTATCGTATGAATCGTACAACCTTTTAAATGAAATTCCTCAATTGCATGTATCAAAAATCGAATTTAGCATTTGGCAGTTGAATTGTTTTAGGTCGGTTGAGTAGCAATTTAGCATTTCGATTGGGATTCATAAAAGTTTGACCGTTTCGTAAAGTTATCGAATGTAACCATTAGAAAAGACTGAACGCATGATATATATAAGTAGTACTCCATCCGTCTTTATTATGATTTAGAGTTGAGCACAACAATTAAGAAAATAATTGTATAGCATTAAATATAGTATTATTTATCTATAATATCTTTTGTGTTAATAAGGAGAGATATAGTTAAAAGCATTTGGGTATTGAAGTATGAGTAATGAGGGGTAATTTTGAAAATATTGTAATTAATGCTCCTAAATTTTTTAAAATATCAAATAATTTGGAACAAATAAAATCACCTAAAACATCACTTATTATGGAACGGAGGGAGTACTATTAATTAAGAAGGTAGCCCATGATCCCATGAAAACATATACTCCCTCCATCCCTTTATATCTGACGTTCTATAGATTTTTACATAGATTAAGAATAGATGCAGTTTTACTATTTCACCCTTAATTAATATTTTAATCTCATTTAATTCTTCAGGACGCGTTTCAATACTATTCTCTCTCTCTTTATACAATGATCCTAATATGAGGTCAAGGGAAAGAAGTAACTGGAAGCAAAACTCCTCCGGATCTTTTCCGTACACTTTCATTTCACAATCATGGCAGCAAATTATTCTTCATCTTACGAAAAATTCGAAATCAGAAAGAGAAATCCAGACCCCAAAACCTCAGTTCTCCTTGTGATCGATATATAAAACCACTTCTCCTCCATCGCCGACCCCATCCTCCCGTCCATCAAGACCACTATCGACCTCTGCCGTTGCGCCTCCGTCCCCATCATCTTCATGCGCCACTCCCACAAGTCCCTCGCCGACTACGACATGCTGGGTGAGTGGTGGAACAACGATCTCATCGAATCTGATGTCGGAGATTGGACGGAGGCCCGACGAGGAGGAGAAGGAGGCTGTGGCGCGGTGGAGGGCGGAATAGGAGAAGCGGTGGAGAGAGAATGAGACGAAGGCTACAGAGCTGTCAGATGAGATGACTGTTATTGAAACTATAGCCATTAATGGTGATAGAAAATGAAGACTAGAGAAGGAAACAAATAGCCAAAATATTCTTGATTTTGTAGAACGTCAAATATTTTGAGAAGAAAAAAACACTTTAAAACGTCAGATATAATGAGATGGAGGGAGTACTATAATTTGAAGTTGCTCATGATCCAAGAAGCTCATGATCCGAGACACCTTTTGCTTATACTACCTCCGTCCCATAATAAGTGTCTTTTTAGCTTAAATCACACATACCAATATACAAGCTAAAATGACAAAAATACTCTTAAGATATTTTCTTTGTTTTATTTGAGACTTTTTTTATGACTAATTGGCACTTCTGTCCCTCCAAGTTATCACCTACTTTCAAAGTCGTCCCTAAAGTACCATTTTCGTCAGTTAGGCCCTTAAAGTGGCATTTTATTGGCGTTTCTGTTCCTTCAACCCATTTTAACCTAAACCCGACCCATTTTGACCAAATTTAACTCAACCCGACCCAGTTTGACCCAACCCAAATTTTTAATATTTTAAAATATAATAGTATTTTTAAAATAAGTTTAAAATAATAATTATATTTAACATTTAAAAAAAATAATATTTAATTATTTAAAATAAATTATTATTATTAAAATAATAATTATTTTAATATTTTAAAATAAAATAATTATTTTAAAAATAGTTATTTTTAATATTTTAAAAAAAATATTAGTTTTTTTAAAAAATAAAATAATAATTATATTTAATATTCTAAAATAAATATTTTTTATTTTTAATATTTTAAAAGTTAAAAAATATTTTTGTAAATATTATTTTTAAAAATAAAATTTACTTTTATAATATTAAAAATAATAATTATTTTAGAATATTAAATATAATACTTATTTTAGAATATTAAAAATAATATTATTTTTATTTTTTAAAAAAACTAATAATTTATTTTTAAATATTAAAAATAACTATTTTTAAAATAATTATTTTATTTTAAAATATTAAAATTTTGGGTTGGGTCAAACTGGGTCGGGTTGAGTTAAATTTGGTCAAAGTGGGTCGGGTTTAGGTTAAAATGGGTTGAAGGAACAGAAACGCCAATAAAATGCCACTTTAAGGGCCTAACTGACGAAAATGGTACTTTAGGGACGACTTTGAAAGTGGGTGGCAACTTGAAGGGACAGAAGTGCCAATCAGCCCTTTTTTTATTGTCTTTTGGTATCTCTTTCTCTTTCTTCATTCTTTCAACTTCCCAATAAATACGCAATAAATATCATTGGCTGCATAAGGGCACATATGGGAAAATATTGTAAAAATTGTATTGGAGTTCTAACACATCACTTATTTTGAAAAAAATTGTTAAGCCTAAAAAATCACTTATTGTGGAAGGAAGTAGTATTTTTTTAAGTACTACTAGTACTACTGGTAGCTAGCTAGAGACATTCCACCTCTAAGCAAACATTTTCACGTCTGCACGATACATGCAGAAAGCTAGCTAGGCTCTATTTAATTGAATTATACTACTCCTTCAGCTTGGCTCCGCGCTAGCTCCAATAATCTCATATATAACTTGCTAGAAATATCAGAATGAGCTAGAGTACTACTGCAAAATAGTATTAGTGTACTCAGATTATGTATGAATAAGAAGATCATGTAATATGATATTATGATATGATTGATCCGTCATTAAAATCTAGTATATAGTGGAGTAGTAATTATTTTAATAATGAAACATGTCTCTTCCTGAAAGCAAACTAGCTACTTTTTCCCTTCAAGGCAGGCATTTGCTCCCTCAATATATTTGCCAATACCATCATGCCATGTGTAACAAACACCGACACCCCGTGGACACTACTTACCGGACTCCTCCACCGCCCTTCACGCTGCCGGAACCCACCCACACGTGCATGTAATCTCATACACTTGCATTTCCAATTTCCAATAATAATTCATCATATATATATATATTAATATTAATAAAAGACTACTATTGGAGATTTATAATATATGTATCACCAGCCTCTATCTCCCCATTCCTGCAATATAATTTATATATATATATATAGAGAGAGAGAGAAAAAAAAAAAGAGAGATTAATTTCAGCCCTACGTCGAAATTTGGCCAACTTGTCCTCGTTGCGGCTAATCAAACACTAAATTTAATTTGTTACTACAACAATTACAGCTTGACACAATCTAGGTATTTTTGCAAAGGTTGTAGAAGGTAGTACTGGACTAAAGGCAGGCAGCTCCCTTCGGAATGTTCCGGTTGGCGGTGGTTGTAGAAAAACCCGACGACGTATAACAAGGCATGGCCTGATCTCCTCTCGAGATAATTCCGTTTATGGCAATTCCCGAGGCGCCGCGAATGGTAATTATTCCATGGCCGAGTCAAGTACTAATCCTGCCTCTAATATTGATCTTGCAGTGGTTTGTTTATGCCAACTTTTTAAACCAACAGCCTCGGCTCGACGAGACTAGGCAACTGGAAATGCCCTCAATATTGCCTAGCTAATTCAAACCATGTAGGGTTTGAATTTTCGAATGTTGGTGTGGATTTTGGGGAAAATTGTGGTAACGAATGTACAACTGATCTACTGGATTGGTCGTTAGATATAC
This sequence comes from Panax stipuleanatus, assembly GCA_020205555.1. NCBI lineage: Eukaryota > Viridiplantae > Streptophyta > Magnoliopsida > Apiales > Araliaceae > Panax > Panax stipuleanatus. The sequence goes on from CM035123.1 coordinate 85,539,478, forward strand.
ATATATAATTCTAAAGATTTGTTATATATTTGTGAGACGTACGGACGAATCGATTGGTGCAGCAGATTAATATTATTATGAGTGGTACGAATGATATGATTAGTAACTATGAGTTGCCACCATTGCCTGGTGAAGAAATGGTGATGTGGTCTAATTCTCAAATGAATATTAATATTGTTAATGATATTCCTAATCAAACGTTACATGGCACGCAAGTTCTGTTAGGGATGGAACCGGAAGCTGATCATGGACTCATGGTCCGAGTCATGAATTGATTGGAAACAGAATAAGCATGTTTGATCATTTGCCCAATTATGGTACCACTTTTACTAGACCTTGAAATATGTTTATATAGTATAGCTAGTGGGGTTTACTTAATTCATTGTTGTTGTTATGTTTCACATCTAGTTTATATATATATATATATATATATATATATATATATATATATATATATATATATATATATATATATATATATAGAATGGAGATTTACTATATATGAAATAACGTCAAATCATTACAAATTATATATACTAACATATAATATCCTTTTCTAGTTCAGATTTATTTTCAATGAGACACCGCAATTATTATTACTATTACTATTATTATTATTATCTGTTAAGTTATTATTATTATTATTGTTATTATTATTTGTTATAATAATAATAATAATAATAATAATAATAACCCCTCATAGAAGTCATCCTAATTAAGGATTTCCAAGGGTTAAATGCTTTTTTAGGTCACTGTACTATAGGTCAACTTACAAATGAGTCATTAAACTTTTTTTTTCTTACAGTTAACTCACTAAACTTTTGTTTACTAACAAAACGTTTGAAAATCCGCTAGTGACTAACGGAAGTGTGACATGGCAGCTGACATGGACTTTTAAGTTATTATTATTATTATTATTACTATTACTATTATTATTATATGTTAAGTTATTAGTATTACAATTATTATTTCTATTACTATTATTATTATCTGTTAAGTTATTATTATTATTATTATTATTATTATTATTATTATTATTATTATTATATGTTAAGTTATTATTATTACTATTACTATTATTATTATTATTACTATTATTATTATTATTATTATTATTATTATTATTATTATTATTATTATTATTATTATTATTATTATTACTATTACTACTACTACTACTACTACTACTACTACTACTATTATTATTATTATTATTATTATTATTATTATTCATATTACTATTATTATTATTATTATTATTATTACTATTATTATTATATGTTAAGTTGTTATTATTATTATTATTATTATTATTATTACTATTATTATTATTCGTATTACTATTATTATTATTATTATTATTATTATTACTATTATTATTATATGTTAAGTTAGTATATATTATTATTATATTATTATTATTATTACTATTCACTATTATTATTATTATTATTACGATTATTATTATTATTATTTATTATTATTATTATATTACTATTATTATTATTTATATGTTTAAGTTATTATTATTACAATTATTATTATTATTATTATTATAATATTATTATTAATTATTATTATTATTATTATTAATATGTCCTATTAATATTATGTATTATTATTATTATTTATTAATTATATGTTAAGGTATTATTATTACAATTAGTATTATATTATATTATATTATTTATATTACTATTACTATTACTATTACTATTACTATTACTATTATTTATTATTATATTATTATATTTATATTATTATTATTAACCAGTATTATTGTAGTTTCGTAGGAGTTAAGATTGTTGTAGAAGACGTGACACGAAGTGATCCCGGTCCTAAGGTCTTTATCGTCCTCCACCACTGATCCGGTTTTGCTATGGGTTTGCAGAACGATATACCTCCCGGATATATGTCAAGTCTTAGTGAATAA
>CM035123.1:85545910-85553410 GCA_020205555.1 Panax stipuleanatus
AAGATGTACTTAAACATCTTTTGATGGGACGGAGGGAGAACATATTTACAATCAACATTTGTGGAGTTTATTTTCTTACAAAAAACACATGGTAACATTTTCAGACACGGTTTTAGTTTGTTGACCAAACATCCGAAATATAACTTTCCATTCACTCGGGGGATCCGTGTAGTCCAGGGGCGTGGGCCACACCATGGCTCATCTCTCCTTGAAAATCCATACATCCCTTATGAGTGTATGGACGCCTATCTCTCGAGCACATGTAATATTTTCTTAGAAATGATTTTCTAGAAAACGTTTTCTTCTAAAACGATTCCTGGCGAAGTTTTTCCCTGTGAAAAACGGAGCCTTAGAACAGAGTTAATTACATTCCCACTTGCACCTTGATTTTTGCAACAAGTTTTTAAATTTCGTTTTCAATGACTTTTTAATGTGTTGCATCCCCTTGGGATCAATATTTAACTTATCTAACATGTTAATATCTTCTCAGAAGCTGACAATGTAATTCCACATGAAATTAGTATACTGAAATGCACTGCACGTCTTGAACTCACTGCCGCGAAAATGGTGTTGAACCACGACATTCAAAATGGAATGGAGAGAGTATATGTAATAAATACATGATTATTTTCATTTTACACTAAGCTCACTAATTTGCTCAGGCATATATACCTTGCTTTTCACGTTTGCCTAGTCCATGGGTGCTTTGTCACCACCTTATTGCATTTCGGTCCTTTATTAACTAGATTTCTACATGTGTTTGTTTACAATTTTAATGCACATGCCTATGAATTCAAAACATTAAGATTGATGTCCCATTTTCGAAGGGAATTGACAATGTTTAAAAGTAATCTTTCCTTGATGGTAATGGTGACTCCCCGTTTTCTTGTTTTTAGTCTCTTTATCTCTAATTTAATTTAGAATTTAACTTTCCATGATTTGTGTTCCCATTTCCAGGTCCTACCTGTTGGAAGAGAATTGCTTGCTTGCCTGTTGGCTTTTAAAGCATTAGTTTTCTCCAATGAAGGTCGAAGTGCTTTGCAATCCATATATTTGCGTACTCAATCTTCTGGTATCCAGGAGCCAGAACCTGAGAGTAAGCATGGTACCGACGGAATCTATAATCTTATTAATGCATTTGAGTGGAAGAAGCAACCTCCTTTGTTGTGTTGCTGGCTTACTTTATTAAGATCTATTGATTCGGAAGATGTGCCGCAAATACATGTCATTGAGGCTGTTGGTGCACTGTCTTCAAGTGCTTTGCATTTTTGTCTGGATGGAAAAAGGTCGGTTCCTTGAGCATCGTTGGCTGCTGATATAATATTCTTCCTATTTTTTTTAATAGTTCTTGGCAAATTAGACAGTTCATATGCATATAGAGCACCTCTCTCTGGACTTAATTTTGCTTAATGTGCCAAGTTATTTTAGTATGTCATCCTCTCTAAATGTTGCTGAACATACAGGTGTTACTTATTGTTTGTCTTTATTTTTCATTTCTTCATTTTGTTTCTTTTTCAGTTTGAACATGGACAGGGTTGTTGCAGTGAAGTATTTATTTGGGCTTCCCCATGATGTCAGTGGCACGGATGGTTTTTCTGGAGATAACATAAAATATGTAGAAGAGTTGACTTCCTTGCTAGGTTCAACGATAAGTGAGAATGAATATTCAGCTACTTCTGATATGAACTCAACTTTGAATCAGGTATAAAGAACTCCATTATTATCTTTTTCACCTTGCAACTTTCCTCCTTTTCTTATGTGATTTTCTAAAGGCAGAACTTGATTTTCTATGGCCTTACAGGTTAAAGAATTAGCAGAACTGCTGCTGCTTCTGTTGCAAAAGTCTAATGACTTTGACCAGGGGGATGGTTTGATACCTATTGATTTTCCAATATCATTGATTGATGTTCCCAGTTCTTCAAAGATACACAAGATAACAGATAGCAGTGCTCAGAGGGTCAAAGATTACAGTTTATCTGGATTTGGCGATAAGTTTCTATGGGAATGTCCTGAAAATTTACGTGATGGAATGTCACTGACGGCTCTTACTGCGAAAAGAAAAATATCTTCACTGGACGGAATAAACAGGCGTCCCAGAGGAGACCATTCCCCTGCGGAGAATATGGCCCAAAGTGCGTTCTCGCGAGGTTCAGTACCAGCTGCTTCTTCTGGCCCTACTCGTAGGGATACATTTCGGCAGCGGAAGCCAAACACTAGTAGGCCTCCTTCTATGCATGTGGATGATTATGTTGCCAGAGAAAGAAATGTTGATGGTACTACTAGTTCTAACGTAATTGCTGTTCCAAGATTAGGACCAACAAGTGGGAGGCCTCCATCTATTCATGTTGATGAATTCATGGCCAGACAGAGAGAGCGTCAAAATCCTGTGGGGGTCGTAGTTAGTGAAACAACACCACGGGTGAAAGCTGCACCTCCGGAAAGCGAATCTGATGCCAAGAAGGTGGGTAAATCTACACAGCTGAAACCGGATCTTGATGATGATCTTCAAGGAATTGATATAGTGTTCGATGGTGAGGAGTCAGATTCTGACGATAAATTGCCTTTTCCTCAACCTGATGACAATTTACAGCAGCCTGCTTCTGTTATAGTTGAGCAAAGTTCTCCTCATTCAGTTGTTGCAGAGACGGAGAGTGATGTAAATGAAAGTAGTCAGTTTTCTCACTTGGATACACCTTTAACATCTAATGTTGATGAAAATAATAGGAGTGAGTTTTCTTCAAGGATGTCAGTTTCACGTCCAGATATCTCATTGACTCGAGAACCAAGTATTTCGTCAGATAAGAATTGTTCTGTGCAGTCTGAGGAAGCAGAGAATGTTGCAGTTACTACTTCTATTGGATTTGACTCTGCTGCAAAAACAATTAGTTCTCGGTTTTCTGCTTCGATGCATAATAAGACTTCTGGACCTTCAGTACAGCCAGTCAATTCTAGGATTCCTCACCCTAATTTCTATCTGAAAAATAATCTACAACAAGTTAGTATTGGTTCTCAAGGATTTTATGACCAGAATTTTCAGTTGAGTCAACCACCTTTACCTCCAATGCCACCTCCACCTACAATCTCACCTGTACTATCTCAAACTGCAGAACCTGTTCACAGTCAGTCATCTCCATTTGTTAATTCTATGGCAGAAGTGCATCCCCCCCTTCCCCCGGGCTTCCATGTACGTTAAATATGGTCCTGTTTCTAAAGTTCTATACTGGTGCTTTACTCCAGGTAATCTGATTTGCTGTATTAATTGACCTCTACTTTTTGCAGGTCCGGATGTCAGCATCAACTAACAGTTCTACCCCCCTAGCACCCTCCAATTCCTTACCAGATTCCAAGTACACACGGGCATCCATCTCTTCCCCTAGTGGATCTTCTAGGCCTCAACCACCACTTCCTCCTACACCACCTCCTTATTCTGTCAACCCTTCTACTTTACAACCTTTTAAAACTTCTACTTCCCAGTCCTCGATTTACAATCAGTTTAGTGTTGGATCAACTGAATTTTTGCAGACCTCTGTTGCACCTTCCAGCGATACTCGATTGAACAACCTTTCAGCATCTGGGGCCATACTAAGTTCATATCCTCCTCCTTTGATGCCGCCCTTGATTTTCAGTAGGCCCACTTCAATACCCATTAGTCTATATGGAAGTAGTTCAACTTCTCATCAGGGAGATAACCCATCTGGTATCTCGCAGAATCTTCCTATTGCTTTATCTTCCATTCACTCCATACAGTCTCTTGCTCAGTTGCAACCGTTGCAGCCATTACAGCGACCCCAACTCCCTCGTCCTCCACAGCCGCCACAGCATCTTAGGCCGCCTATTCCAGCATCACCTCAGTCAGAGCAAGGCGTGCCTTTGCTGCAAAGTCCTGTACAGTTACAGTTACAACAGTTGCAGATGGTACCACCACCACCCCAAGTTTCCCCAGCTCATGTGTATTACCCAGCCATGCAACAAGAAAACCTTCAACATACAATGCAACAGCAGCGAGTTGAAAATATTCAACCGCAGGTTCAGCAAAGGCATGGTACACTGCAACCACCAGACGACATTGGAATGTCATTACAACACTATTTTAGTTCCCCGGAAGCTATTCAGGTATTTGTTCTATACATACTCTGTAAACTTTTTGCTTAGTCGCTTCTTACTAGGGCTTCTATTCTTCATTAGAAATTTATTATTCTTCCTTTCTGGCAGTCTTTATTGAGCGACCGTGATAAGCTTTGCCAACTTCTAGAGCAGCATCCTAAGCTGATGCAGATGCTTCAGGTTTGAGAATATTTGCATGTCTATAATATTATATGCATCAGACATAACAAAACCACTAGCACACTAACAACTCAGTGCTCGAGATGATAGCATTAATTTTATTCTTCCTGGTCTTTTGAAGGGTTTGACTCCCATCATTATATATCATTTTGTTCAATTGACATATTGTGGCTGAGGGGACTATTTAGATCTACTTTATGGTCGGCATCTTTCTAACAATTTTTCTGTTTTATTAGTCTATTTTCACTTCATGTCTCAAGCTTTTGCTGTCATAATTCTCAAGATTTGTCCCTTGTGTTTTAACAGGAAAGACTGGGCCAGCTATAGCGACATAATTTGGAGCCAGACAGACGACCAACATTTGCCTAAATCCATTATGGCTTGTACTTCACCCTATAATTAGCTTCCAGGCATCAAATTTGATGCCGGAGGAACCATTTTTGGGATATCATTCTTGATCATGTGTTGTATTCTAATTGTTGTACCAATTTACTGTATATATTTTAGCATGGAATTGTAATTAACATGGTGCTTCTTCATTTGCTTTTGTTTGGCGCTCCTTTATTAATTAGATTAATTTGATTCAACTGCGGGTATATGGTTTCAAGGAGCTTAAAAAATATATTTAAGGGGAAGAAAAGAATACCTGTAAGATGCATTAGTATGTTCCCAAGCCACTGGTGAAACACCCAACATAATAATAATAAGAATATAAATCGCCAACCCGCTTTCTGATTCATTACTCGTCCTTCTCCTTTGGCTATGCCATGGGCAAGTGAAGATGGGTGCTTTTTCTAATTTAATTTTTGATAAATTATAACAGTTAGTTTCTGATTTTTTTTTGTATCTAATTTTTTTAAAAAAAATTAATTGCTAATGTCAATATTACTTGGTTGGTTGAGGTGCTGAGGATTTTTCTCTAATTTTTAGTAGTTTATTTGGTTGATGGAGGACTTTTGGTTTAACAGTTTATAATTATTTATTTGGTCGAATCTTTTGTGTAATATATATTTTGGTGAGAATTTATATTTGTAATTTGGATTATAACAATACGGTGTCTTTGAGGAACACTCTATCGTATGAATCGTACAACCTTTTAAATGAAATTCCTCAATTGCATGTATCAAAAATCGAATTTAGCATTTGGCAGTTGAATTGTTTTAGGTCGGTTGAGTAGCAATTTAGCATTTCGATTGGGATTCATAAAAGTTTGACCGTTTCGTAAAGTTATCGAATGTAACCATTAGAAAAGACTGAACGCATGATATATATAAGTAGTACTCCATCCGTCTTTATTATGATTTAGAGTTGAGCACAACAATTAAGAAAATAATTGTATAGCATTAAATATAGTATTATTTATCTATAATATCTTTTGTGTTAATAAGGAGAGATATAGTTAAAAGCATTTGGGTATTGAAGTATGAGTAATGAGGGGTAATTTTGAAAATATTGTAATTAATGCTCCTAAATTTTTTAAAATATCAAATAATTTGGAACAAATAAAATCACCTAAAACATCACTTATTATGGAACGGAGGGAGTACTATTAATTAAGAAGGTAGCCCATGATCCCATGAAAACATATACTCCCTCCATCCCTTTATATCTGACGTTCTATAGATTTTTACATAGATTAAGAATAGATGCAGTTTTACTATTTCACCCTTAATTAATATTTTAATCTCATTTAATTCTTCAGGACGCGTTTCAATACTATTCTCTCTCTCTTTATACAATGATCCTAATATGAGGTCAAGGGAAAGAAGTAACTGGAAGCAAAACTCCTCCGGATCTTTTCCGTACACTTTCATTTCACAATCATGGCAGCAAATTATTCTTCATCTTACGAAAAATTCGAAATCAGAAAGAGAAATCCAGACCCCAAAACCTCAGTTCTCCTTGTGATCGATATATAAAACCACTTCTCCTCCATCGCCGACCCCATCCTCCCGTCCATCAAGACCACTATCGACCTCTGCCGTTGCGCCTCCGTCCCCATCATCTTCATGCGCCACTCCCACAAGTCCCTCGCCGACTACGACATGCTGGGTGAGTGGTGGAACAACGATCTCATCGAATCTGATGTCGGAGATTGGACGGAGGCCCGACGAGGAGGAGAAGGAGGCTGTGGCGCGGTGGAGGGCGGAATAGGAGAAGCGGTGGAGAGAGAATGAGACGAAGGCTACAGAGCTGTCAGATGAGATGACTGTTATTGAAACTATAGCCATTAATGGTGATAGAAAATGAAGACTAGAGAAGGAAACAAATAGCCAAAATATTCTTGATTTTGTAGAACGTCAAATATTTTGAGAAGAAAAAAACACTTTAAAACGTCAGATATAATGAGATGGAGGGAGTACTATAATTTGAAGTTGCTCATGATCCAAGAAGCTCATGATCCGAGACACCTTTTGCTTATACTACCTCCGTCCCATAATAAGTGTCTTTTTAGCTTAAATCACACATACCAATATACAAGCTAAAATGACAAAAATACTCTTAAGATATTTTCTTTGTTTTATTTGAGACTTTTTTTATGACTAATTGGCACTTCTGTCCCTCCAAGTTATCACCTACTTTCAAAGTCGTCCCTAAAGTACCATTTTCGTCAGTTAGGCCCTTAAAGTGGCATTTTATTGGCGTTTCTGTTCCTTCAACCCTATTTTAACCTAAACCCGACCCATTTTGACCAAATTTAACTCAACCCGACCCAGTTTGACCCAACCCAAATTTTAATATTTTAAAATATAATAGTATTTTTAAAATAAGTTTAAAATAATAATTATATTTAACATTTAAAAAATATAATATTTAATTATTTAAAATAAATTATTATTATTAAAATAATAATTATTTTAATATTTTAAAATAAAATAATTATTTTAAAAATAGTTATTTTTAATATTTTAAAAAAAATATTAGTTTTTTTAAAAAATAAAAATAATAATTATATTTAATATTCTAAAATAAATATTTTTATTTTTAATATTTTAAAAGTTAAAAAATATTTTTGTAAATATTATTTTTAAAAATAAAATTTACTTTTATAATATTAAAAATAATAATTATTTTAGAATATTAAATATAATACTTATTTTAGAATATTAAAAATAATATTATTTTTATTTTTTAAAAAAACTAATAATTTATTTTTAAATATTAAAAATAACTATTTTTAAAATAATTATTTTATTTTAAAATATTAAAATTTTG